>VSMD01061894.1:0-26215 GCA_008750895.1 Mirza zaza | reverse complement strand
TGTAATCCTAGCTCTCTGGGAGGCTGAGGTGGGCGGATCGTTTGAGCTCAGGAGTTCGAGACCAGCCTGAGCAAGAGCGAGACCCCATCTCTACTATAAAGAGAAAGAAATTAATTGGCCAACTAATATATATAGAAAAAATTAGCCGGGCATGGTGGCACATGCCTGTAGTCCCAGCTACTTGGGAGGCTGAGGCAGCAGGATTGCTTGAGCCCAGGAGTTTGAGGTTGCTGTGAGCTAGGCTGATGCCACGGCACTCACTCTAGCCTGGGCAATAAAGTGAGACTCTGTCTCAAAAAAAAAAAAAAAAATGCTCCTAAAAGAAAGCTATTCAATTGTCGAAGTTTTTAGTATAGAAGTAATTACCTCCTAAATTATTTCGAAAACAACTATTTTTTTATTTCAAAATAATAAGGAGGTACAAATGTTTTTGTTACATGACTAGCTTTTACAGTGCTTAACTCAGGGCTATCAGTGTGCCCATCACCCTGAATAGTGTTCACTGTACCTGTTAGGTAGGGTTTTACCTCTTCCCAACTGCCCTCTCCCCCCTTCTTGACTTCCAATGACTTTTACTTCTCTCTCTCTGTGCCCATATGTACCCATAATTAGTTCCAAATTATTGCAGAGTACATATGGTGTTTGTTTTTCCTTTCCTGGAATACTTCACTTAGGATAATGGTCTCCAGTTCAATCTAAATTACTGCAAAAGATATTAATTCATTCCTTTTCATGGCTGAGTAGTACTCCGTGGTATACCATATTTGTTAATCCATTAATGAATTGATGGGCACTTAGGTTGATTTCACATCTTTCCTATTGTGAATCGTGCTGCAATAAATGTTCGAGTGCAGGTATCTTTTTGATAGACTTCTTTTCCTTTGGGTAGATATCCAGTAGTGGGATTCCTGGGTTGAATGCTAAGTCTACATCTACTTCTTTGAGGAATCTTCACACTGTTCTGTAGAGGTTGCACTAATTTGCAGTCCCACCAACAGTGTATAATCCTTTCTCTCTGCATCCACACCAGCATCTATTGACTTTTTGACTTTTTAATAATGGCTATTCTGACACGGGTAAAGTGATATCTCATTATGGTTTTAATTTGCACTTTCTTGATGATTAGTGATATTAAGCATTTTTTTCACATGTTTGTTGGCCATTTGTCTATCTTCTTTTGAAAAACTTCTGTTCATGTCTTTTGCCCACTTTTTAATGGGGTTGTTTGTTTTTTTCTTGCTGATTTGTCTGAGTTCTGTGTAGATTCTGGATATTAGCCCTTTATTGGATGTATAGTTTGCAAACATTTTCTCCCATTCTGTAGGTTGTCTATTTACTTGATTATTTCCTTTGCTATGCAGAAGCTTTTTAAATTTAATCAAGTCCCATTTATTTATTTTGGGTGTTGCTGTAATTGCCTTTGGGATCTTAGTCATAAATTCTTTATCTAGGCCAATGACTAGAAGAGATTTTCCTACATTTTCATCTAGAATTTTTATGATTTCATGCCTTAAATTTAAGACTTTTATCCATCTTGAATTAATTTTTGTAAATGGCAAGGGATAGGGGTATTGTTTCATTCTTCTGCATGTGGCTATCCAGTTTTCCCACCACCATTTATTGAATAGTGCTTCCTTTTCCCAGTGTATGTTGCTGTCTGCTTTGTCGAAGATCGGTTGGTTGTAGGTAGATGGTTTTATATCTGGGTTCTCTGTTCTGTTTCGTTGGTCTATGTCTGTCTGTCTGTCTGTCTCTCTCTCTCTCTCTCTTTCTTTTCCAATACTATTCTGTTTTGGTTACTATAGCCTTGTAGTATAGTTTGAAGTCTGGTAATATGATGCCTCCAGATTTATTATTTTTACTTAAGATTGCTTTGGCTATTTGGGCTCTTTTCTGGATCCAAATGAAGCATAGGATTATTTTTTCTGGATATATGAAATATGATGTTGGTATTTTGATGGGGATTGCATTGAATCTGCAAATATTTTGGGCAAAATGAACATTTTAACAATACTGATTCTGCCAATTCATGAGCATGATATGTTTTTCCATTTGTTTGTGTCATCTACAATTTCTTTCCTCAATGTTTTATAGTTCTCGTTATAGAGATCTTTCACCTCCTTGGCTAAGTATATTCCTAAATATTTTATTTTCTTTGTAGCTATTATGAATGGGATCGAGCCTTTGTTTTGACTCTTGGCTTGAATGTTACTAGTATATAGAAATGCTATTGATATGTGTACGTTAATTTTGTAATATGAGACTTTGCCGAATGTATTTATCAATTCTAGGAGTCTTCTGGTGGAGTCTTTGGAATTTTCTAGATATGAGATAGTATCATCAGTGAAAAGTAGTATCCTATATCTAATTTGGATACCTTTTATTTCTTTCTCTTGCCTGATTGCTCTGGCTAGGACTTCCAGTACTATGTTGGATAGAAGTGAAGACGGTGGGCACTCTTGTCTTGTTTCAGTCCTTAGGGGGAATGCTTTCAACTTTTACCCATTCAGTATGATGTTGGTTATGGTTTTGTCATATATGGCTTTTATAATTTTGAAGTATATTCCTTCTATGCCTAGTTTGCAGAGGGTTTTTACCATGAAAGGGTGCTGGATTTTTTTTTTTTTGAGTCAGAATCTCACTCTGTTGCCCGGGCTAGTGGCATGGCATTAGCCTAGTTCATAGCACCCTCAAACTCCTGGGCTCAAGTGATCCTACTGCCTCAGCCTTCCGAGTAGCTGGGACTACAGGCATGTGCCACCATGCCCAGCTAATTTTTTCTATATATTTTTAGTTGTCCAATTAATTTCTTTCTATTTTTAGTAGAGACGGGGGTCTCACTCTTGCTCAGGCTGGTCTCAAACTCCTGACTTTGAGCAATCCTCCCGCCTCGTCCTCCCAGAGTGCTAGGATTACAGGCGTGAGCCACCACGGCTGGCTGGGTGCTGGATTTTGTCAAATGCTTTTTCTGCATCTATTGAGATGATCATATGATCTTTGTTCTTGCTTCTGTTCATGTGGTGAAACACATTTATTGATTTACATATGTTGAACCATGCTTGCAACCCTGGATGAAAGATTTTTTTTTTTTTTTTATGTACTGCTGAATTCAATTTGATAGTATTTTGTTGAGGATTTTTGCATCTATATTCATAAGAGATATTGATCTGTTTTTTGTTGTATCCTTTCCTGACTTTGGTATCAAGGTAATACCAAGGTGATACTGGCTTTACAGAATAAGTTAGAGAGGATTCCCTCCCTCTCACTGTTATGGAATAATTTCTGTAGGATGGGTATCAGCTCTTCTTTCTAGGTCTGGCAGAGTCCAGCTGTGAATTTATCTGATCCAGGGCTTTTCTTTGTTGTGACATTTTTTATTACTGCTTTGATCTCACTGCTCATTATTGGTCTATTCAAGAGTTCTATTTCTTCCTGATTCAGTTTTGGGAGGTTATGTGTTTCCAGGAATTTGTCTATTTCCTCTACCGTTTTTGGTTTATGGACAGAGAGGTTTTTGTAGTATTCATGGATGATATTTTGTATTTCTGTGGTATCGGTTGTGATATCTCCTTTTTCATTTCTGATTGAGCTTAGTCGGGACATTTCTCTTCTATCCCTGGTTAATCTAGCAAGCAAGTCTATCAATTTTGGTTGCCTTTTCAAAAAACCAACCATAGAAAGAAATTAATTGGACAACTAAAAATATATAGGAAAAATCAGCCGGGCATGGTGGCACATGCCTGTAGTCCCAGCTACTCGGGAGGCTGAGGCAGCAGGATTGCTTGAGCCCAGGAGTCTGAGGTTGCTGTGAGCTGGGCTGACGCCACGGCATTCTAGCCTGAGCAACAGAGTGAAACTCTGTCTCAAAAAAAAAACCAACCATGTTTTGAAATTCCCTAAATGACACTTTCATTTCTTTAAGTTCTGTTATATTCTTTTTATGTTGTCTAGCTCTTTAGCAACTTTTTCATTGATTTCCTAAAATATTCTTTTAGCTTCTTTTTGTTGGTTTTGAACTTTCTCTTCAATTCCATTCGTCTTGTTTGCCAATCCATATTCTGAATTCCATTTCTGTCATTTTGACAATTTCATTTTGGTTGGAGTCTTCTACTGTAACTCCATTGTGATCTCTTGTGGGTGTCAAACTGCTTTGTTTTTTCCTGTTGCCAGAGTTCTTTTGCTGGTTTCTTCTCATCTGAATCCTCTTCTCTTGGCTCAAGGCTAATAAGTTTGCAGGGTACCTGTTCTCTTTTGCTGGGAACTCTCCTACTTATTGAGAAGGGGGGATTCCTAGATGGCACTTTTGTGTCCTACTCTGGAATGGTGCCCAGCAGGGGAGTGGAGGGTTCACTGAGAGCCTGTAATACAGCTCTTCTGTTTTTTCCCATTGCCCTGTGATTGTCACAATTCAATCCAGTGCTAGATGATCTTCATGTGGGGTGGTGGGTTGTTCTCCAAATTGTTGTTGGAACATTGAGTTGGGCGCTGGGTGAGACCCTCTGCACAGAGGCTGGTTCTGTGGGAGATCACTGTGTCTGGAGTCTCCCCACAGAGATAACAGTGGCAGCTGGGTGAGGCTATCTAGGTAGTGGTCATGGGTGACCCAGCTATGGGCATTTGCTCAAACCAGATCCAGATGTAATGGCAGCTCAAGGCTGGGTGGGTATCCCTGATGGAGCATTGGACCTCAGGACTGTTCTGCAGGCCCAGAGGCAGTGGTGGATGGAGAATCAGGGTGGATTTTGGGGGTCCAGGAGCAATGCTAGAATCTTGGGGGTGGCATTGTGGGCCATAGCTCTGGAGCCACAGGAATGAAGCCTCAGGCTGAGGTGCAGCGAGAGCCTCAGAGCCAGAACTGGGAACCGTGGAGGCAGAGCCCCACAGGCAGAAAGCTGTTCCAGTGGCACAGGGACTGCAGATGCTGAGCCATATGGGCAGAGGTTGGTTGCCGCAGCCCAGGAACTGTGGTGGTAGGTCAGGAGCACCAGACAGCCAGAGTTCTCCCTCCACCTAGGTCCTGCTGAGGGAGTTCCCCAAGGCTTCCCAGGTGGTACATGTGGTACCCGCGGCACCTCTTCTGCTCAGATCCCATGTTCAGGGGGAAGGACACTTAGCTCCCAGTCACAGGGCACAACACAGGGAGCATCCACTCTGCCCACTCCCTCCCCCGCCCAGTGTGGGCAATGCACAGGCTGCCACTACAAAGCAGAGTCCTGTGCAGTCCTGGCACCGTGCACTTGAGAGCTCAGAATGGTGTAAGCTACAGAAACCCCAGATCAGCAGCCATCCTATCCCTGCTGCATCTGCTCTCCAGTGCATTGTCTCTGCACAGACTCTAAGCAGCTTCAGAGGTCTGTGGTGGTGGAGGGAGCCCCCTCACAGCTCAGCCCACAGTGTCTGCAGGGTGAACGTGGCATCCCAGGCTCTCTCCTGATGTTTCCCACATGTGGATGCCTCCCCACAGATCCCTTCAGTCTTGCTGAATGAATTGCCCCATCACCTTATCCTTCCCTCTGAATGTCCTCCATCACTTCTCCAGAGTTTTATAATGTTCTTTCCAAGATCCTCTCCTTGAGAGCAACATGTGGGCTGCTTCTAGTCCACAATCCTCCCCCATGAAAACAACTATTTACTAACTAATAATTGGGTGTTTGTAATTAAATTCTACAAATTACTGTCAAAACAAAGTTTGATTACATTTAACATACATTATCTTTCACACACTGATTTTGTGAGGCAGAAGAAGACTAAGAAGCTGGCTTGCATAGATCAACAAGCTGCAATTGTGATGACTCTGGCAAGCCCAAAATAAGCCTTCTGGGAGCAAAGCATGGAAATGTTCTCACAGCCTCCATTATATGTGCAAAAAGTAACCATAAGCCACGCATCACCTTCCCCACACAAAGGGTAAAAATATCCATATACATATATAACAGAGATAAGTATAAAATCATAGGACTACTTTTTTATACAACTTATCGTGTCTCATTGCTTTGTAATTGTAATAGGTATGCCTTGAATTGCAAACCTTAAAATTAATATCAAATACCTTAATTTTCATCATGAGCTGCATGGGCTGATGAGGAAATCACAGATTACCAACTACTTTCATATAGATTATCTCAAGTGATCCTTATAACATCACCTAGAGGTATTGTTTCTAATTTTAGCTGAAGAAACTAAGGTGCAAAAAAGTTAAATGGTTTACCCAAGGTCATGCAACAGTTAAGCCAGAGCCAGAGCTTCACCATTAAATCTTCTGAATCCAGCATTTTTTCTAATATACCCCTATTACCTTCATATATCTATGTCTACCCAACTACATCTACATCCTATGAACTCACTTCTTCAATAAACACTTATTGAGCATCTACTATGTTTAGCACTGTATTAAATTCAGGATATTCAAAGATGAATCAGATAACCTCATTGACCCCCCTACCCCACCAGAAGCACATAATCTGCTGGGAAGACAGTAACATCATCAGCATTATCGAAAGGACTAACTTTTTTTTAGTATTTACCATGTGCAAGGCACTATTCTAAGCATTTTTGATCATTAGCTCAATTTAGTCCCATAAAAACTCTATAAATTGGGTAGTATTACTATCACCAACATACAGATGAGAAAAGGCAAGATTGGAAGAATAGGCTCCACTTGTACTCACCATCAAATTGGTATGGACTGATTAACACTATGGTGCTCACATGGTAGTAATATTTTCCAGGGATTAGGGGGTTAGAGGGGTAAACTCACAATTGAGTGATGCGGTGAGCATTTTAGAGGGGAAGGGCATGCCTCTAACCCTCACTAGGGTGAGGCAAAGACATAAAATGTAACCAAAATGTTTGTACCCTCATAATACCCTGAAATAAAAAAAAAGACATGCAAATAAATAATTATAACAAAATTTTTAAAACCCAAACTAACAAAGACTGATAAGCATCCAGCCAAGCTGTGCACCCTGCACAGGCGGCATCTGCTTAGAGGACACAAGTCTTTTTCTAATTTGTATAAAAGCAAAGGGAATGACAACTCTAAGAAAAATCAAGATTGTGGTTTCAGGCATGTTAAGGAATTTTTTAGATATCTAAGTAATTTGTCAAGTAATCAGCTGAAGAAACAAATTTGAAGATCCCTGAACAAGTCTCAAAAAGATATATAATTGGGAAGTTGCCAGGTTAATTATACTATTTAAAATCATGAGACTAGATGAATCTATCAACAGCAGAAACAAATAAAGGAGAGATCCAAAGACTGAAGTCTGGAGTCACCAATGTTAAGAGATCAGAATGATGAAGAGAAACCAGCAAAGGAGACCAAGAAAGAATAACCAATGAAGAAGGAGGAAATTCAGGAAGTGTCCTGGAAAATGGAAGGAGATAGAATAATGTCAAATGCTGCTGACAGATCAAGTTAAGGACTGAGATGTGACTCCTGGAGTTAGCAATACAGCAATCACTGGTGATTTTGACAAGAGCAGTTCTGGGGAAGAGTAAGGAAGAAAGCTTAATTGAATTGGTTTTAAGAGAGAATGGGAAGTGAGGAATTAGAGACTGAGAAGAGATAACTCTTTTGCTATAAAGGAAAACAGAAAAATGGAGCAGTTGCTAACAGTGGTCCGTTATGTTGTAAGTTGAAAGAAATAACTGCATGTCTGTATCTAACAGAGATGATCCAGTAGAGAGAGGGGAAAATATGATGAAGAAGAACTAAGAACAAATCAGTGGTGTAATGTCCTTGAGTGGATAATAAAGGACAGGATCTAAGTGACAGTGGGAGGATTGGCAACAGCTAAGAGCACAGACAGTTCCCCAATAACAACAGGAAAAAAGGCAGAGTACAGGGCACTAACGCAGGTAGGCTGGTAGAAGTAGTGGCAGAAATTCTGGCATGTCTGTTCCTGATCTATTTTCGCAGAAGAGTGGGAAGGTAAGTCATCACCTGAGAGTAAGGAGTGCAAAATACTGTAAGCATTATTGGCAAAAAATTAAAGTCTAACACGAACACACACAAAAAAATGAGTTATCAAGGTTGTGGAACAACAGAAATTCTCATTCACTATTGGTGGGCATGAGAATCAGAGGTCTACTCAAACAATAGTGACATTATTTAGTAAAGTCAAAGATGTGCATATCCTATGACCCAGCAATGCCATTCCAAGGCATTTATCCTATAGAATTGTTGAATTGTGTGTGCATGATCATGGTCCTATACAAGAATGATTATGGCATGATTGCTCTTATATTATGTGATCAAAACAAATTTTTTTAAAGATATGGTAACCAGTTGCCAAGATAATGGTTACCACTAGGAGAGAGGGAAGAGGCTGTGATCATAAATGACCAGACTAGAAGATTCTAAAGTAATGGCATGTCCTCTTTCTTAACCTGGGTGATTTTCTAGACTGTACATATATGTCTTATGTACTTTTATTTTACTTTTTGTTCTGTTTTGTTTTTATAGAGATGAGAGTCTCACTGTGTTGCCCAGGCTAGATTCAAATTCCTAGGGTCAAGCAATACTGCCTACTCAGCCTCCCAATTAGCTGGGCCTATAGGCACATACCACATTGCTCAGCTCTATTTAAATTTTTTTTTCTTTTTTTTAGAGACAGGGTCTTGCTTTTGCTCAAGCTGCTCTTGAACTCCTGAGTTTAACCAATCCTCCCGCTCAGCCTCCCAATGCTAGGATTACAGGCATGAGCCACCACACCTGGCCTATTTAAACATTTTTAAATGTTCAATTTCAACATACAAACAGTTTAAGCCCTGAGTCTTGCCACTTAAAGTTAACCCAGTCATTTTTTTTATTTACAACTGTCACAACGAATAAACATTTTATCAATTTAAGATTCTCCCACTCCCCTATACCTTCCTTCTTCTCTGAAGATGACAAAATTTCCCAAGGGGGTTATGTGAAATCCTGACAGCTAGAGAAGGCATCTAATTCACATGTAATTGTCTATACTGACCACCGGCTACAAAGGTGTAGCTTACCACACCTAGTCACAGGACACCATGCACTGGTGTCTGGTGCTTAGGTATGTGCTCAGTTCCCGCCTCAGCTCCATGCCAATCTCAAAGACAGCATACTCTGAATCCTCCTCACTGAGACCTGGGCCCCTTTCGGCTAACCAGCCCTCTCAGCACTTACGTGTGGCCCTGCAGGCTCAGGACGTTTCAGTCACTGTCTCTGCCTTGCTGAGCACAAGGACTTGTAAGGCTGTCCCAGGCTTATTCATACCCTGCGCTCCATCTTCTTGCATCCTGCCATGGCAAGCAAGACGCTCATCTGCATGCTCTCGTCTTCTCCCAGATCTAGCAGGTTTCCCCGGTTTCATCTCCTTCATATCCATTTCCCATAAATATCCACATTCTGCATCTCTTTATTTTCAGGTTTATTTGATACATTTTGTCCTCTGAGGACATCAGGCTCTGTCTGACTTTTAATATTTAACAAAAGCTTTGGGGATCTAGAAAAGTCTCAAGTGCCCGGTGTTTGCCATTACCTTTAATTCTGTCCAGTTTTGCTTCATGTACTGCAAAGGTCTCTTATTAGGCACATACTTTTTTTTAATTGTCATGTATTTCTTATGTACTGACCTTTTTAACACTATGAAATCTCCTTTATCTCTTGTCTTCTCTTGTCCTTTGTCTTGGAAGCCTACTTTATCTGATATTGACACAATTTACTCAATTTTATCATGCTTATGGTTTACATGGCATACCGTTTTCCATCCATTTATTTTTGACCTATTTTGATATTGCCCTATAGGTTGCTGAGGCTCTATTCATTTTTTTTCCAATCTTTTCTTGTCTCTGCCCTTCAGATTGGGCGATTTCTATTGATCCATCTCAAAGTTCCCTAACTCTCACTTCTGTCATCCCCAATCTACTGTTAAATTCATTCAGTAGATTTTTACTTCAGGTATTACATTTGTCAGTTCTAAAATTTTCATTTTGTTCTTTTTTATACTTTCAATTTATTTGCTGAGATATCTTAGCTACTTATTCATTATAGAAATATTTTCTTTTATAGCCTTGAACATAAAAGATGCAATTGCTATATTGTAATTCTTGTTTGCTAAATCCAACATCTGGTTATCTTTGAGTCAATCTTTTATCTTCAGTATGGGTCACATTTTCTTATATCTTCAAGTCCAGTCATTTTGGATTGTACCTAGAAATTGTGAATGATGTAAGAACTCTTGATTCTGTTGTGTTTCTCCAAAAAGTTTTGTTTGTTTATTTTGGCAAAAAGTTAACTAAGCTGAACTCAAACTCTAAACTCTGAAATTTAAGTTCAGTTCTTTTAGCCACAGCTGAGCAGCTTGAAGTCTTCCTGAATACATGTAGTTCAAGTGTCAGCCAGATATTTGAGCAGTTGATATGCAGAATTTGGGTCTCTAATCTTTTTTTTTTTTCACTGCCCTTCAGATTGAGTGATTTCTACTGATCTATCTTAAAGTTCCCTAACTCTTACTCTCTTTTCCAGAGATTCCTCCTTAATGTCAGCTAATATGGTTGCCTCACACTCCACTGTCAGTAAGGCCATGGGTTTTCTATCAATATTTTAGCTTCTTAGTATACCGAGACTTTCCTTCAGACTAAAATCTGTAAGAAAATGGAAACCCACCCAGTGCTGCTCCCTTCCTCCAAATGTCCATACAAAATCCATACTTATGTGCCTGCTTTGGTTTGCTCTTCTAATGCCTTTAGGAGGTTGTGTTTTCTATTTTATGTGGAGTTTATAGTTACATGAGGGAGGGTTATTCTAGTAGAGCTATTATATCATTACCAGAAGCAGAAACCAGCACTTGCCATTAAAATCCAGGAATTTTCTATCTTTTGCCTCTAGTGTTTGTTTGCTTGTTTGTTTGTATTAATGCAGTTAGAAACTCAATGAAATCTTTCCCTTTCTCTGTGCTCCTTTGCATATTTCCTTCCCAGGGACTATAAGATTCAACCTCACGGTCTAATTTTAACGCTGAAAGGACTAAAGGATATAAGAAAGGGAAAATGGATGTATAAATATTTCAAAATATCCTTCTGCAAATACAAATATATGTGGAAGAGGTACAATATTAAAACAATCATTTGAACAAATGAGGTTGCTGGGCACAGAGGCCGTTAGGAGAAGGGTCCAGGAGAAGTGAGAGTGCAGAGGAGATAAAAACACCAAGAGTTAGGTGAGAGGCAGATCTAGGTGAAGCCGATAAGTGAGGTAGGAGATGGGGAGAAAAGGGAGACATCTAGTAGGTGAATGAAGTGCTCCAAAGACACCATAGAGCCTGAGAAACTGGAAAATCTCCAAATTTTAAGAATCATTGCCTCACTGCCTTTTAAACCTAAGAGATATTTAACGAGTGACCTAAATCCCAAAGCTTTGTTTTAGAGACAAGGAAACCAAGTCCCACACTTTGCCTAACTTATATTTAGTTCATTAAATATAAAATCTCTAATTTTGAAACGAAAGTTTAGTTTATTATATCTCAAACAAGAAGGAGGACAATTAAAGTATGCACCTAAACTACAGACACAGTTTTGCCATCTTAATGGCAGCTTATTTATGCCAGTAGAGAAGAATCCTGGAGAGTAAGTGGTGATGCAAAAGGCCTTTTCCATAGATTGTTGAGAATTGAATATTTTTCCTTGCAAGAAGGGGTCCAAAGCCTGGAAGAAGTGGTAGTCAGTTGGTGCAAGGTCTGTTGAATATGGTGGGTGACAGAGAGTTTGCAAGTCCAGCCTCTGCAGTTTGAGCAGTGTTGTTTGTGCAACATGCCAGTGTTGTTTGTGTGACATGTGTTCGAGCGTTGTCTGGCAAGAGGATTGGCCTGTCTCCAGTGACAAATCTCAGCACTTAATCACAAGCATCCTCATCATTTCATCCAATTGGTTGCAGTAGACATCCGCTGATAATCAATGACCAGGATTCTTGAAGCCGTAGTGGATAATACCAGCACTGGACCACCAAACAGACACCATTAGCTTTTTTTTATGAATATTCAGTTTTGGACTGTGTTTCAGCACTTCATCTTTATCCAACCATTATGCCAAATACTTGAGATTGTCAAAATAATCCATTTTTCATCACATGTAACAATACAGTGTAGAAATGGTTCACCCTTTTGTTGTGACAGCAAAGAAAGGCAAGCTTCAAGATGATTTCTTTTCTGACACTCGCTTAACTCATATGGAACCCATCTATCCAGCTTCTTTACCTTGCCGATTTGTTTCAAATGGTCCAATATTATTGGAATAACAACATCAAACCTTGATGTTAATTCACGTGTAGGTTGAGACGGATTCATTTCCACTACAGTTTCTAGCTCATCATTATCCACCTTGGTCTCAGGTCGCCCATGTGGCTCATTTTCAAGATTAAAATCACAAGAACGGAACTTCTCAAACCATGGAGGTACTGTGCATTCATTAGCCACATCCTTCCCAAACACTTCATTGATATTTCAAGCTGTCTGCACTGCATTTGTTCCACAGCAGATCTCATATTCAAAAATAACATAAATTTTTGACTTATCCATGGTTTCGCAAAAGTTGCTCTAAAAAAATTTTGAGAGATAATCACAAGTCAAAACATGTTTGAAAGACTGAGGATGTACCTTCACAATAAAAATAAAATAAGAAGTATCAAACTGAAATGTCATAGATATTAACTACAAAACTTAGTACTTAAGGAAATGGGACATTTCACACTTAATAACCTAATACATTAGTCTAGATACCCACTCCCCTCAGCACAGTGTTGGTGCTGTCATATTCTTTTTAACAACAGCCTGTTTACATGTGTGTTTTGACAAATCAACGTTGTATATGATGGCTGTAAGTCTGAGACACTCAAGTCATGCTTAAAACATGACAGAGAATTCTAATATATAACTTTTTGTTCTTTCTCTGTATATCTTGCAGTTTCAATCATAGCAGAGTAAACTGAGGCTTTTTTGTGATTGTACAGAATTCACTAGGCTCCAGCTCTCATTTCTAATTATGATAAAGCCATGCAGCCTCTCACGGATTGCTTGGCATAGTGTCCAGGTATTGATGGCTCATAGGATTTTACAAAGATTAATCAGATTAGCTCATAAATTTAGTGAGGGAGGTATCTCCTAGGTGTTCCTATCTATCCATGTGACTGCTATTGACAATAATAAAATAATATGAATTTCAAACTCCCTTGTCCCATACTGCCTGCTTCCCCAAGGTATCTTTTTGTCATCTCAAATAAGAATGACAAGCTGAGATCAGTGAATTTAAGAAATTTTATTTTAAACTCTGCTTCTATTTCCATGGGTTTATCATCTCCTCTCACTATTTGGGTTATAACAAAAGTTAACATCTTCTGGACAAATCAATATACATCAAGATAAATATAATTGTCATTTTACTCAAAAGATATTATGTACTTCTAATGAGAGAAGTGGCCAAGTGAAGAGACAGTAAGCCATTGAGAGCTGCTACAGTTTCTCTTAAAATGATACACCATATCCCTCTGCCCTCCTGCCAACCGATAAGAGCATATTTACTCAAATAGGAATTTAACAAATAGCCCCACAGTGCCCAGTGTAATCAAAGAGCAACCTAGCTTTAAAGAAAAATAAATATAAATATTAAGGGTTTGTTTTTATTTCCTTCCCTTAAACAAAAAGTAGAATTGTCAATATTCTTTTAAAATCTATTAAATATTCACCATGCTATTTTTGAATTGTATAATCCAAAGATAATATAAAATTGAGCACTTGGAAATAACAAAAACAGCAGATATCTTTGAGCAACTAGTATGTCTACAGCCAAAGAGCAGAAATCATACTATGTCTAACTCACTGGGGCTTTAGGGCCTCTTCTAATATCCTAAGGATCATTTATCTTTTTACTTTTTTCTTTTTTTTTTCTTTGTATTTCCTTTTTTAGTTTTTTGGGCTTAATATTAGAATTTTTACTAAGAATATTTCGCCCAGTCCTCAGATTACTATTGTTAGTTGCAGTAACAAGCCTGGTGATCTCTACAGTGTATAATCCAAATCCATATATACTACAAATAAAATGCTGGATCCTGATCATTTTTTAAACAAAATATAAATTATTTATTATTTCTAAATAACTAGCTATGCAAATATACTACAGAATAAATAATATCTAATTAAGCAAATTTATAAAAATCAATAAAAAACTCCATGAGGCTATAACATCCAGACACTGCAACCAAGATTTCATAAACGGCCCTTACCAGTATCCTCGGACAGCACCAATGAGCAAGAACCTCTGGAGGGGAGGTAAAAGAGTCATCTTTTTGACACTTTTGTATCTCTCTGACCCTTTGCTAGATTCCTTTCCTGCCATGTCCCTAGCAGTTTCTGGATGTCATCCCCCTTAGCCTGAACAAAGTAAATAATCAAAGCCAGCAGCCTTTGGCCTCCAGACAACTTTATCCTATCTGAATAAAGTTGATGTATAATATTAATTGGACACACTCACACCAACTTTTTTTATTATTGTTAATACCCTAAGGCTAACTTAGAAGCCTCCTCTCTCACTGATTATTGAATTCGCCCATTCTATGAACAAACATTTGAGTGCTGCTAGATGACAAGCAATATAAAACAGCGGGACAGAGCTAGACAAAGAAGGCGATGGGCAGTCCAGACAGAGGAAGGCAAAAATGAGTTTTCTAACTCATTTTTTCTCAAGTCATAATGAAGCCACAGTATTTGCTTTATATTGAAAAAATTATGAAGAATAATAATCAATCCATTTCAAGGATGGCTTGTACATATATTTAACCCTAGTGATGGTATCACAAAAAATTTATGGCCCTTGGCCCAGCCAACATGGAAAATATGAATGGATATATGTAGCATGTTTGCAGCACTTAATCTGGTCTTTTAACCACCAGTTCCAGGCTCCATAAAATCGATTCAGCAGAGACAGGTATTGATCAAGAAGACAGCTAAAGCAAAGGGATCAATTCTGTCCATTTCTTCTCATTTTCCCAACAGCTCCTCAAGGTCAGAGAACACGTCTACTTCATTCTGTAAATCTTCATTAGGCCTAGGACAGGGACATTCACAAAGGAAGCCCATCCAGGTGCCCTTGAGGGAACAGAAGATATTAAAGGAGTCAGTGAGTTATTTTCCCTGAAAGTAAACGCAGTGGATAGTTAAATCTGACTGAGAAACAGATGCATGTGAGAAAGTGGCAGAGATGAGATAGGAATGGTGGCTGGGGCCCAGCCTGAGGAGGGCCTGGACAACCAGGTCAGGGAGTGGGAAAATGAAAAGTCATTAAAGGGAATTCCAGATGCACTTCTCTTCCTGCTGGAAGGAAGCTACAGGGAGCTTGGAAAGAGAGACAGAATTCAGGGAAATTATCAATATATGATTAAAAGAGAAAGTGGGAAGGGATGATGCTCAGAGGTATGATGATAATGGAGTCATAATAATTAATGGGAAGAAGGAAGATGGGGGAAGAGAGGGAACTAAAAATGACTCCAAGTCTCCCACTTGGTTGACTGAAAGAATAGTAGTAATGCCACTGACAAATGGGATCTCAAAGAAATCAGGAAGGGAGTCGGATTGGAGGGAGGTTGATGAATTTGGTTTTAAACATATTAAGTTTGAGATGACACTGAGGATCTAAATGAAACTGTTCAATCAGCAGTTTGTTATTTATTTGGAATTTATAATCTGCCTCCTTCTTTTAAAAGATTAAATTAGCTTGATTAAATTCAAAGCGACACAAGGTACTATTTTTTTTAATGACAGAAACACAAAAAAACCACTAAAATAATTAGGGAAATAGCCATTATAAGATATCAATGAGTTAATTAGAAAATAATTGGAAATTCAGAGCTGGAGCTCGGAAGAGAGATAGGTTTAGAACTATAAATATAGGTATCATTGAAAAATTAATATGAAATTAATAAAGGGCCACAAGGTGGGAACTGTGGTAGAAGAAATAAATATATAACCAGCCATCATTCCCTAGCTTGCTTTCCTATAATTGCTTACCACTCAGGAGTCATATAGCTGGTGGTCGTAGAGATTCTTACATTTCCTCATTACTCCCATAGATAATACCGCCCTTGTGAGACCTAAGGCTAGTTTTTGAGATGTCTTCCAGGCCCTACAGTCCGGTGGAATGGCTAACCCACCCAGACCAGTGGCCCATACCAAGGAACTGACTCAACGGGTGTTGTGACTCCAACCCGAGAACTGATTCAGCAAAGACAATTTCTACACCCCTATGGTTCTTCCCCAGCCTATTAGCAGACCCAATCGCCTAGCCCTTTGCCTGTCAAACTGTTGCGGCAATGTGTACAGCTAGTGTTACAGCTCTTGACAGGAAAAGAACCAAGCGGCACACGAAGAGGAGAACAGCCTTTTATTCTTCCACAGCAGGATCAGCACACCTAGGGTTACAGCTCTCTTTGCGTCTTCTTGTCTTCTTCCCTTCTGCCCCCCTTCCTTGTTCTCCTCCTGCTTTTATACCCTTGGTAGGGCTCAAAAAGCATCCAATCAACATCAAGCTTTAACATCCAATCAACAGCAAGCTTGAACATCCAATCAACAACAAGCTTTAACATCCAATCAAAAACAGTGGGATTCAAAAATTACCCAATCAGGATCACGCAAGCAGCGTGGCTGGAAACAGGCAGCAGCACGCAGGCCTGGGGGCATTCCAGCACTCAGGGCCCCAGGCAGCTGTCTGCCCCCGGGCCAGCCCCAGCAGCCTGTCCTCCAACTGGCCACGCACAGCGCTGGCCCGTGGAGATGCAGAGTGACGGGGAGGCGGCAAGCGGCCACGTCCCAGCGCCCACCATTTTCCATATCAAAGTTATCATTAAAATCCCTTTCTCCCAAATTATTGGGGAGATGGATTTGAGAACTTCCTCCCATCTTCCTCGCATGACACCTGTGATATCAAACTCTCTGATGTAATCTCTGCTGTCTCAGTGTGTTGGCTTCCTCTTGAGCAGCACAAATATTTTTAAGTTTCTGGGCCAGGCTCTGTACTTGGCTTAGGGTGTATAGTAGCAACAACAGAGGTTCCAGGATGCTATTAAGAAAGTGTAAGGAAATTGGTTTCACTGATCAACACCTAAGTGAACACATAGGAATAACATTTATCAGGCACCAGGCAGATGGGAGGGGGAAGGGGAGATGGGTATATACACACCTAATGGGTGTGGGGTGTGTACCGTCTGGAGGATGGACACGCTTGAAGCTCTGACTCTGGGGGGAAGGAGGGGAAAGGCAGCACACGTAACCTAAACATTTGTACTCCCATAATATGCTGAGGGAAGGAAGGAAGAGAGGGAGGGAGGGAGGGAGGGAGAGATAATCGGAGCCCACGGGATTTCTCGTGAAGCCACATTTGCACAAAAAGGGCACTGTTTTTATTTAGACTGAAAGGTTTTTGGTAACAGGAATAAAGCCCAGTCCTCAAATCACCCCTTGGCCCTGACAATGGTGCTGAACAAAAAAGGTCCTCTGCCTTCATGGAGCTTACAGTCTAGTATAGAAAAGAGAACATTTTTTTCAAGAGGAGGAAAAAGAGAAGGCAATGAAGGAAATGAAATTATGTAAGAGAATTCAGATGGGTGGGGGACATAATTTAGATTATAAAGTGGTGGGCACCATCTGGGGGATAGACACGCTTGAAGCTCTGACTCAGGTGGGGCAAAGGCAATATATGTAACCTAAACATTTGCACCCCCATAATAAGCTGAAATTTAAAAAATAGAAAAAAAAATCAAGGAAGGCCTTCTGACTAAGTGGCCTTTGAGCTAAAGCCTAAAGAATGACTTGGAGGAAACCAGGGGAGAGAGATTTGCAGAGAGAATGGCCCGTGCAAAAGCCCTGAGGAAGAAAAGGGCTTTCCATCCTTGAGGACCAGGGATAAGAAGAGGCCAGGTGACCAGTTCAGAATAAACAAAGGCAACAAAGTACAAAATATGTTGAGTGGTAGGCATTTTACAGGTGAGGAAACTGAAGGTCACAAACGTTGTGTAACATGCTCAAGCTTACTCAGTTGGAAGCTGAAAGTCAGTCCCAGAACCCAGGTCAAACTCAAAGCCTATTACTCCTGACTCCTCCAGCAGACTTCCCAAACCGCCCTCATCTTAAGAGTCACCTGAGGTGCTGGTTAACATACAGCTTTCTGGGCCCTCCCCCAAAACTTCAGAATCAGAAGCCCATAAGGAGGAGGATCAGAGTCCTACGAGAAAGAGATGAGACATTCAAATTGGGTAACTTGAAGAGAGTTTCATAAAGTGACTAGATTAAACCCCTAATACAAAAAGGAAGCCTTATCTACAAATTCTTGTCTGTTTCCCCTGTGTAAGAACATACAGACCATGCACTAACTGAATGAAGGCTGGTGCCTGGGAGATCAGTGCCATCACTCTGTCAATTAATTTGGCTTTCACATATGGGCTGTTTTTCTAGAATACAGGATCACTACATTATGAAATGCTAATTGTTTTTGCTATCCTGCATGACCTGCCTGGAAGATGAGATGCAAATTAAGACATAATATAATTATGGCTGCTCTCACCCTATTCAAATGTATTTTTCCTCTCCAACAGGCTCAGGTAAGTGGCCCTTATTTTGTTTAATTTCCAGCATCCTACTCTATCTCCCACCTCTTGTAGCCTAAGGATTGTACCCTGGCGAAATGTCTGACATTACCATAATGGTGAGATTTCTTGTTTTAAACAAACATATTAGAACTTCTGGATGCAAATAAGTCTTTTCTTTCTAAATGATCACCTTGGGAAGCTAAATATTTAGTCTACATGGCTGCATTTTTATATCAGTGAACTCTCATTAAAATACTGTATCAAGACACACCGTGACAGATAATAGTCATCAGAGAAGGATGACATACATCAGCTTGAGAGCCGTGTGTAGAGACAGGGCTGTATTTTCCACCTTAATGGCACAGAGAATTTACAGGTAGGCAGAAACCTCTGTGCTTCTTTACCACCAGCTGGTAAAGCCTCCTCTTAGCCTCCTTGCCAGCTGCCCACCCTGATTCAGTCCCATTATCCGACCAGGACAGAATGAAATACCTTACTGATGGATGCATTTCCAGAAGGTGGGGTGAGGAGGAGGAAAGAAGAAAGGAAAAGACCATATCAAGGGGAAATAAATGTCTTTTGGCAAAGCACCTGAAAATATGGTGTTAATAAGACATTGTTAAGCACTTGAGAATATTGCAGTGTGAGTTGTTTATATTTGTAAATACATGAACCTGCTGAAGTGTTCAACCAAAGTGGATTGGTTAAATAATTTATGGACTATCCATATAATGGCATAGTTTGCTGTGATTTAAAGTTATGGTATAGACCTATCTTCATTGACATGCAAAATTGTTAAGTGACAAAAGCAGGTTGCGGAACTATATGTATAAGGCGATCTCATTTTTAAAAGATGTGTTAATATGTATGTCTGTGTGACTGTGTTTATGTGTGTACACGGAGAAACAGGGAGAAAGAGACCAGAAGAAAGAAAGATTCTAATGAAACGCCAAGATGTAAATGGGTATTTCTGAGAGGCAAAAATTATGGGTGATTTCTTTCTTTTTGCTTATTTCTGTTTTCTATTTTTTCTACAAGGTATATAATTCGCTTGTATAAAAGGTAAATAAGGCTGCCAGAAAGAAAATGAGTCATTGTGGCCAAAGATTATCATCCAAGTAGTTATCAGCATTTACTATTCTGTGTCATCTTTTATTTTTATTTTTTTTTATTTCAACATATTATGGGGGTACAAATTTTAAGGTTACATATATTGCCCATTCCCCCCTCCCCCTTTGAGTCAGAGCTTCAAGTGTGTCCATCCCCCAGACGGTGCACATCGCACTCATTATGTATGTATATACCCATCCCCTCCACCCCTCCCATCTGCCTGACACCGGATAAATGTTATTCCTATATGTCCACTTAGGTGTTGATCGGTTAATACCAATTTGCTGGTGAGTACATGTGGTGCTTATTTTTCAATTCATGGGATACTTCACTTAGAATGGGTTCCAGCTCTATCTAGGAAAATACAAGAGGTGCTAAATCACCACTGTTTCTTTTTTTTTTTTTTTTTTTTTTTGAGGCAGAGTCTCACTCTGTTGTCCCGGCTAGAGTGCCACGGCATCAACCTAGCTCACAGCAACCTCAAACTCCTGGGCTCAAGCAAACCTTCTGCCTCAGCCTCCCAAGAAGCTGGGACTACAGGCATGTGCCACCATGCCTGGATAATTTTTTCTGTGTATTGTTAGTTGGGCAATTAATTTCTTTCTATTTTTAGTAGAGACAGAGTCTCACTCTTGCTCAAGCTGGTTTCAAACTCCTGACCTTGAGTGATCCACTCTCCTCAGCCTCCCAGAGTGTTAGGATTATAGGCATGAGCCACCACGCCTGATCCACCATTATTTCTTATAGTTGAATAGTACTCCATGGTATACATATAACACATTTTATTAATCCACTTATGTATCGATGGGCACTTGGGTTGTTTCCATATCTTTGCAATTGTGAATTGTGCTGCTATAAACATCAGAGTGCAGATGTCTTTTTTATAGAGTGTCTTTTGTTCTTTTGGGAGATGCCCAGTAATAGGATTGCTGAATCAAATGGTAGATCTACTTGTATCGCTTTAAGGTATCTCCATATTGCTTTCCACAGAGGTTACACTAGTTTGCATTCCCACCAGCAGTGTAGGAGTGTTCCTATCTCTCCGTATCCACGCCAACATTTATTGTTTTGGGACTTTTTGATAAAGGCCACTCTCACTGGAGATAAGTGGTATCTCATTGCAGTTTTGATTTGCATTTCCGTGATGATTAGAGATGTTGAGCATTTTTCATATGTTTCTTAGCCATTATTCTGTCTTCTTTTGAAAAGTTTCTCTTCATGTCCTTTGCCCACTTTTTGATAGGGTTGTTTAATTTTGTCTTACTGATTTTCCTGAGTTCCAAATAGATTCTAGTTATCAGCCCCTTATCAGATGTGTAGCATATGAAAATTTTCTCCTATTCTGTAGGTTGTCTGTTTGCTCTTATGACAATTTCTTTGGCCGTGCAGAAGCTTTTTAATTTGATCAGGTCCCATTTATTGATTTTTGGTTTTGCTATGATTGCCTTTGGTGTCTTCTTCATAAATTCTTTGCCTGGACCAATGTCTAGAAGAGTATTCCAACATTTTCCTCTAGAATTCTCATAGTTTCACACCTTAGGTTTAAGTCTGTTACCCAGCGTGAGTTGATCTATGTCATCTTTTAAAAGCAAGCAATCTTATGCCATAGATACTGTGATAGGATATGTACACAAAGCTCTGGAGTCTATGGGTAACACTCTTTTAAAATCATCAGACTTTGCATTTCAACATGTATCATTAACTGAAAAGCAAGATGAAAATCCAGCAAATGTATAGGGCATGCAACCAGTATTTTTCAAGAAATTTTTAATTTTTAATGCAACAAAATTTTTAATGAGTCTTTTGTACTACTCAGTAACTTATGTTTTCTATCACATTTCACCAAGATTGAATCTATGTGATTGGCTTAGTGGGTTAGTATCAATTTAATATTAATTACATTCAAATGTCCATATGCATGATTTTTTTTTAACATTTCTATTCGGTCTCTTTTTAAATGTTAAAAGTAAGATGACCTGGGTAGAAGGGAACAGTTTCAACACCCTAGCAGCTACACAGATAAATATTTTTACCTCATCCTTTTTTATAGGAGTTTAACAAAGAAAGTCAAATAGAAAATAAATCACAATTGAGGGTTTGTTGCTAACAGGCATGTAGGAGGCACATGTTCTCGTTCATGATTCTATTTTGGATTCAATATTAACTTCTCTTGGATGACAATGCTGCCTCTTTTGTTTCCCCATTAACACTGTGCACCCAATGGGAACATTGCCCAACACTAATGAGCTATTCACAGGAGAACAAGAACAGGGTACCCGGAGCCAGGGTAAAACAATTAGAGGGGAAGGGAGACTGTTGGCTCCTGACCTATGTTGAATTGCTTTTAAGAGGCAGAAACAGATTTTTAATTATGTAATCCCTTTGTTCCTCATTTCCTTTAAAATGTAAAGGTCAAATTCTCCTTGCAAATGCTGAGGACCAGATCTAATATTATTCTGTCTCTGATGACTGACTGGACTGAAACCAGAAGAGGCGCCCTGTTCAACTAGATGGATGGACAGCATTTTTTGTTCCTTTTTATTATCATCCAAAGTACTGTTTGGAATAATTAATTAACAACAACTATCTTTCTCCTTTTGCGTCTCATTTCTCTTTCCAAATACCATTCTAAGGGAAAGTTAGTCTGCCTCTGCTAAAGAGGAGAATTATTTCAAGTCATGAAGACTTGGGATAAACAGAAGTCTAGTTAACTTCAACTTTTGCAACCTCACTTTGCCTTGAGGTTTCTTTAATCTACTTTTCTCTTTCTCATATTTTATTAAGTGTGCATTTCAGTGATGGAAGAGGTTTTCCTTCCCTCTGCCCTTTGTTCCACACCCTCACCCACATCCCAGTCCATACCCACATCCTTCTGAGTTCCACTACGTCAACCTCTTTAATAGTGACTTCCCCTTCCCCGGTTGCATCAACTCCCTTGTCTTGTCCTGTTCTGAATTTCTGCATATTTCTGTTTATGCCATTTATGTTGGCACTTGAGCCCACATTGTCTCATCATTCTTTGGCAAGAAATCTAATAAACGGACTGCATCAGTTCACGTGGCAGGAAATAAAAGGAATTAAGGCACAGCTGTGCCCAGAGATTCGATCAGTGTTGTTGGAATCTCTCCCTCCTTCTCTAGCTCTCAGCTCTGCTTTCCCTCTGTGCAGTTTCTTTCTCCAGCAAGCTATCCCCACAAAGTGCTTATATCGTCCTAGCAGCTGGAGATCCCAGGAAAAGAGGACCCTCTTTCCCAAGTTTTAGCGGAAGTCCCAGGGCTGATGGCAGAGGCCCAGCCCTGAGTTACGTGCTCACATCTGAACCTGGGGTGGAGATCAGTTTCCCCCTAAATCCACACTCTTTGAAGGGGAAAGAGGTGGATCCCAAAAAGAAAAGAGGGATTCTGATACCAAAAGGAACAATGCTGGGCAGACACACACCACCACCCCCACCAAAAAAAGTTGTCCTCCTCACTTAGCACCATTACTGCCCCAGATTTATGTATATGTACCTTGTTTTACCTGCCTAGACAGTAAGTTCCTGAAGATCAGAAACTTTCACTACCCTCCAGTATCTACCCCTGTATGAAATACATCTTTAGTGAATATATATGTATATAGAACATTCATTAATGGTGTATATAAATATTAATATTTATATATACATGCTTTTTTTTTTTCCACTGAATCAGAAAATTCCTTTTACCAAAAAAATGAGAAGTTCAGTATAAACCTCATTTGCTAGAGGGCTGGACACCTCCACACACAGAGCAGAGGAAATCCCATCTTTGGGGCCATTAGATGGTATTTTCAATGGTGATAGGCCCCCATGGTTCCTGATTCCCTAACTGGAAATACCAAAATTGGAAAATTCCAGATGCTCTGATTCCCTTTTGAAGAGCTGAGAGCAGGAATCAGTGAACTTTTTCTGACATAGACTACACAATACATATTTTAGGCTTTGTAAGCCATATGGGTTTTGTTGCAGCTATTCAGCTCTGCTGTTGTAGTTCAAAAGCAGCTCTAGACAATATATAAATAAATCAGTATAGCTGAGTTCCAGTAAAACTCAGACACTGAAATTTGAATTTCATATCATTTTCACATGTCATAAAATATTACCTTCTTTGATTTTTTTCAACTGTTTCAAACTAAGAAATGCATTCTTAGCTTATAGGCCATAGAAAAATAAGCAAGGCGCTAGAATTGGTTCTTAGACCATAGTTTGCCAACCCCTGTCCTAGAGTATTTTTGTTTTTTCTAGAAAGACCTTACAATTTTACTGGAATAAGATGGAAGCAAAAACAGAATTTGGCAAGTTTAACACTTTCATTTTTAGGTTAACTTTTTGAAAGAACATAACCAGTTGCACTATCAGTGTGCTTGGTACTTCAGTATACTAAAGTCTTTCAGATATGTTCTTAGTCTGAGGGCCTACAAAAATAATTTAGCCATGTTCACTGGGGTTTTCTAGAATTGAAGCCATAGAGGCTTAATACCAGAAAAAAACCTATATATTTTAAAGTATCGGGTTACCAGTGAACAAATGGATAATTTAGCTAACATTTACATTACCATTTATTCAGCCCCAAATTGATCAAAACACCTCGTTAATGGAGAAGGTGGCTTTTCTAAATTCATGTATAGATTCAATCAACATTTATTGAATGCTTACTATGCTCCAGACATTGGATAGCAGTAGCAATTAATATTTTACTTTATTCCACAAAGGAACTGAGGTAGCTAAATAACAACTACACAGTGTTCTAAAATTGTCAAAGTATTGTCAATTTATGTCATTGACATGTGTGTGTCACTGCATCATTTATGTGTCACTGTGTCATTTAATTCTCATCCCAACTTGGTGAATCACTTGGGAATGTTTATATTATTATTATGTTAACCTGCTTTCCTACAAGAAAACAGAGAGCCAATGACATTAGGCAACTTGAAGAATCAGAACTCGAACCTAGGTTCCTAGGGTCTAAGTGCTTTTTCTTTCCATGATACTTGCTCAAAAACAAGAGATTTTGTGTGTAAAGGCAGGCCCTTTGTGAACATCAAATATCTGTGGCATACCTAAAATTTTAAAATCCACACATGAAGACAGATATGGAGCAGTGAGGCTATCAGCCTCTTTGCAAGAACAGAAGTTTAAATAGAAAACCCTATCTTGTGAGGCAAACAGAATTTCCAGAATAGAAGATGCCCCTATTTGCTGTGCCTTTGAAAACCTGAGCAATGGAAATGCGGGCATAATTCCTGCAGATGATACAAATATACTTCCCCATAAAGTCAGATGGGAAATAACAGGTGGTATCATCCTTGACCCCCCCCCCTTTGCCAAGTTTATCCTCTTTGCTCTTGCCTCACACAGGCCCACTTTTCTTTCCCTCCTGAGCTAATGTGTGCCCAACAAATCAGAAGCCTTCTGAGGAGTGGTGGTGGCCTAAGAAGGACTCTAAAACAAAGCAGCTGTCCATAAGGGACATCAATCAAGCCAGGGGTAGAGCATGAACTGTTGCAGAGTTTAATGACCCTGCAGGCACACAGTCAACCACCTTCCTCCTGGGGAAACTCCTACCATCTCTCAAGAATCAACCTCATTCACCAAGCATCCCTCACCTTGCCTGAGCATTCTGTTCCCATGCAGAACTCTTAGCACAAATTTAGCACTTGGATAAGGCCTGATAGCCTTAGTTCAGTGTTATTTTAACAGCACCTGTGTATTTATCATATCTCCAACTAGAATGTAACCTTTTGACATCAGTTGCACTTCTTTGTCTCCCCGCCCCATTGTTAATATCTACCCCGGTAGCAGTCATCGTGAGAGCCTATTACAGCAATGGCCCAATTCCCAGTGTTCACACACTTGTGTGCTCCCTTCCCATTTAATCGGGGTTTGCTGTGCGACTAGCTAATAATAGACTGCAGTGGAAGTGACACTGTGCCAGGTCCTAGCATAAGCCTTGAGAAGACCTGCAACTTCTGTGTTTGAGCTCTTGAGAGTTCTGACCTACTATGTAAGAAGTTGGGCTACCCTGCTGGTGAGAGAGAGGCCCCTCTATCGCAGTGTCCCAATTCAGTCCAGCCCCCAGCAGACCCATAAGGAGTGACCATCAGTAAGATCGGCAGAACCTTCCAGCTGAGCCTGTATTACAGAATCCTAAGAAAATAAAGTTTTATATTTTTAAGTAACTAAATTTTGCATTTGTTATGCAATAATGAATAACTAAGCAGGTACTCAGAAAATATTTGTTGATTCAATAAATGGATGAATGGAGTTCTTGATTGATTTATTGCTTTTGCTTAAAAACTACCATAGCAACAAATGTGACATTAAAAACTCATAAAGAGGCCCAGCGTGGTGACTCACACCTGTAATCCTAGTACTCTGGAAAGCCGAGGCAGGAGGATCATTTGAGCTCAGGAGTTCAAGACCAGCCTGAGCAAGAGCAAGACCCCATCTCTACTAAAAAAAAAATAGAAATTAGCTGGACAACTAAAAAA
>VSMD01061892.1:0-37793 GCA_008750895.1 Mirza zaza | reverse complement strand
AAAATATAAGATGTGCTATATCACCGTTGTTTCTTAGAGCTGAATAGTACTCCATGGTATACATATACCACATTTTATTAATCCATTCTTGGATTGATGGGCACTTGGGCTGTTTCCACAGCCTTGCGATTATGAATTATGCTGCTATAAACATTCGAGTGCAGGTGTCTTTCTTGTAGAGTGTCATTGGATCTTTTGGGTAGATGCCCAGTAATGGGATTGCTGGGTCAAATGGTAGATTCACTTGTATCGCTTTAAGGTATCTCCATATTGCTTTCCACAGAGGCTGAACTAGTTTGCAGTCCCACCAGCAGTGTAGGAGTGTTCCTCTCTCTCCGCATCCACACCAGCATTTATTGTTTGGAGACTTTTTGATAAAGGCCATTCTCACTGGAGTTAAGTGATATATCATTGTGGTTTTGATTTGCATTTCCCGTATAATTAGAGATGTTGAGCATTTTTTCACATATTTGTTGGCCATTCTGTCTTCTTTAGAAAAGTTTCTGTTCAAGTCCTTTGCCCACTTTTTAATAGGGTTATTTGATTTTTTCTTGCTGATTTCCATGAGTTCTAAGTAGATTCTAGTAATCAGCCCCTTATCGGATGCGTAGGATGCAAACATTTTCTCCCATTCTGTAGGCTGGCTGTTTATTTTCATGACTGTTTCTTTGGGTGTGCAGAAGCTTTTTAGTTTGATCATGTCCCATTTATTTATTTTTGTTGCTGCTGTGATTGCCTTTGGGGACTTCTTCATAAACTATGCCTAGGCCGATGTCTAGGAGAGTGTTTCCAACATTTTCCTCTAGAAATCTAATAGTTTAATACCTTAGGTTTAAATTTGTTATCCAGCGTGAGTTGATTTTTGTGAGAGGTGAAAGGTGTGGGTCCTGCTTTAGCCTTCTAAAAGTAGCTATCCAGTTTTCCCAGCACCATTTATTGAAGAGGAATTATTTTCCCCAGCGTATGCTTTTGTCTGCTTTGTCAAAGATTAGACAGCTATATGAGGATGGTTTTATATCAGGATTCTCAGATCTGTTCCACTGGTCAATATTCCTATTTTTGTGCCAATACCAGATTGATTTAATCACTACAGCTTTGTAGTATAGTTTGATATCTGGCATATTAATACCTCCCATTTTGTTTTTGTTGCCTAGAATTGCTTTTGATATTCGGGGTCTTCTTTGGTTCCATACGAAGCATAAAATTATTTTTTCTATATGTGTGAACAATGCTGATGGGATTTTAATAGGTGTTGCATTGAATCTGTAGATCAGTTTGGGTAGTATAGACATTTTAATGATGTTGAGTCTGCCGATCCACAAACATGGTATGGGTTTTCATATGTTTACATCCTCTGCTATTTCCTTCCTCAGTGTTTCATAGTTCTCCCTGTAGAGGTCTTTTACCTCCTTGGTTAAGTATATTCCTAGGTACTTTAATTTCTTTGTTGCTATTGTGAAGGGAATTGAGTCTTTGATTTGGCTCTCAATTTGATTGTTGTTGACGTATATCAATGCCTCTGATTTCTGTGTATTGATTTTGTATCCTGAGACTTTATTAAATTCATTTATCAGTTCCAGGAGTTTCTTGGTTGAACCTTTGGGGTTTTCTAAATATAATATCATATCATCAGGAAACAGCAAAAGTTTGATCTCTTCTGCCCCAATTTGGATACCTTTAATTCCACTTTCCTGTCTGATTGCTGTAGCCAGGACTTCCAGCACTATGTGGAATAGAAGTCGAGATAGTGGGCAGCCTTGTCTGGTTCCACTTCTAAGTAGGAATGCTTTCAATTTTTCCCCATTCAGTATGATGTTGGCTCTGGGTCTGTCATATATGGTTTGTATCATTTTTATGTATGTTCCTTCTATGCCTATTTTATTACGTGTTCATATCATGAAAGGGTGTTGAATTTTGCCAAAAGCTTTTTCTGCATCTATTGAAAGAATCATAATAAGTCATTGTGCCTTACCCCAAGATTTTCTAGTCTAATGCTCTTTGTATTGATATATCATATTCAGGCCTGGAATTTATCACGTCTCTCTTAGGTTTAGGGCTGAATGTTTTAATGAGGACTTCGAGACACTGAGAAAAGATTAAATTAACCTCAATATGTTAGATTCGAGCAAGCTGAGCAATGAGGAAAACATTTTAGATTTGTTCCTTTAAACATATAGCTTTTAGAAATGACTGTTTCCATAGGGGTTCCAGATATCTAAGGCTATATATTCACACAGAGATATTTCAGATAAATTCCTATATACTGTAACACTGTTCTTATATATTTGCTGTCATATTTAAAACCAATTCAGTGTCCTAATAATTCTCCAGCTAGTTAAAGCATTCCAAATGTACCAAAAAAGTTTACTCATATGTACTCATTCTTGAAAATGTTTATTTTAAATATAGGATGAGTCCATAAAATCATCACCAATTTAAACACAATCTCTCCAATATTAAAAATTTGAATTTGGGGTAAGCCATTGATGTTTTTATTTACAAAGAGTTGAGCCAAGATTAATATGACACCTTCAATATCGATATCTTGGCCAATATATCTATATTAACATTGTCATTTTCATAATCATTATTATTCACTTTTAAATTTATATACAGTAAAATTCAATCCTTTTAATGTACAGTTTAATGAGTTAAGGCAGATATATATAGTCATGAAACCATCACCACAATCAAGACATAGAATAATTCCATCAGCCCAAAAATTTCACCTCATGCTGCCTCTTTATAATCAATCCCTCCAGCCACCCTAGCTCCCAGCAACCACTAATCTGTTCTTATAATTTTGATTTTTATGGACTACCATATAAATGGAATCATACAATATGTAGCCTCCTGAGTCTAGCTTCCTTCACTTACCATAGTGCATTTGAGATTAATCTGTGTTATTGTGTTTTATCAGTAGTTTGCTCCTTTTTTTCTTGAAGAGTAGTAATCCACTGTATGAATGCACCACAGTTAATCTTCATCCATTGAAGGATGTGTGGGCTATTTCAAATTCTTGGCTATTATGTATAAAGCTGTTAAGAACATTTGTATACAGGTTTCTGGGTGCAAGTAAGTTTTCATTTCTCATGAGTAAATACCTAGAAGTGGGATTACTGAGTCACATTATAAGTGCATATTTAACTGTATAGGTTGCTAAACTATTTTCTAAAGTGGCTATACAAATTTGCATTCTTTTTTTTTTTTTTTCTTTTGAGACAGAGTGTCACTCTGTTGCCTGGGCTAGAGTGCAGTGGTGTCATCATAGCTCACTGAACACCCAAGCTCCTGGGCTCAAGCGATCCTCCTGCCTCATCCTCCTGGGTAGCTGGGACTACAGGAGCATGCCACCACACCTAGCTAATTATTCTATATTTTTGTGGAGATCAAGTCTCCCTCTTGCTCAGCTGGTCTCTAACTCCTGGCTTCAACCCATTATGCTGCCTTGGCCTTCCAAAGTGCTAGGATTACAGGCGTCAGTCACCATGCCTCGCTAAAATTTGCATTCTATGAACATTCAATGAAAGGTTCAGTTCCTTTACTTCCTTACCAACATTTTTATCTTCAGTTGTTTATTTTTTAAAAAAAATAGCCATGTTAATATGTAATTGTATATTATTAATGTGGTTTTAATTTGTATTTCCCTAGTGACTAATGATGTTGAACATCTTTTAATAAACTTATTTGCCATCCATATATCTTCTTTGTGGAAGTGTCTTGTTCAAATGTTTCCCATATTTTTTAATTGGATTGTTTACTTATTATTGACTTTTGAGGGTTGATTATAAATTCTGGATACAAATTTTTTTTTTTTTTTTTTTTTTTTTTTTGAAGCAGAGTCTCACTGTGTTGCCCAGGCTAGAGTGCTATGGCATCAGCCTAGCTCACAGCAACCTCAAACTCCTGGGCTAAGGCGATCCTCCTGCCTCAGCTTCCCAAGTAGCTGGAACTACAGGCATGTGCCACCATGCCCGGCTCTGGATACAAATTTTTTATCAGAAATGTGATTTAAAGGCTTTCTCCCTGTCTGTGCCTCGTCTATTTTTATTAACAATGTATTTAACAAAGAAGCTTTTAATTTTGGTGAAGTCCAATTTATCACTGTTTATTTTTCTAGTATGATTGTGCTTTTTTATTGATTGTGCTTCAATTTGGCTATTCTACATCCTTTACATTTCCATAAGAATTTTGGAATCAGTTTGTCAATACCTACAACAAAAAATCCTGCTGGGATTATGACTGAAAGTGTACTTAACTTATATTTCAGTTTAGAAAGAACCGTCATCTTAACAATATTACATCTTCTTATTTAAGCATATGATATATCTCTATAATTATTTAGATCATTTATGATTTATTTTATTACAAATTTATAGTTTTCAGCATACAGATCCAGCACATATTCAGTTTTGGATAGGTTCGATAATATATGGCATTTGTTTTTGTAATTTCCAGTTCTCTGTTGCTAGTTTATTAACATATTATACAATTGATTTTGGTACATTTACTTTGTATTCTGCAACTTTGCTAAGCTCACGTATTGGTTCCAGGAGTTTTTGGATGATTGCTTGTTATTTTTTACAAAATGATGCTGTCCACAAACAGAGACTAGTTTATTTCTTCTTTTCAAATATGCATGTATTTTATTTCTCTATCTTGCCTTACTGAATTTGCTAGGATCTATAGTATGGTGTTTTAATGAGAACTGGGACAGTGGACATTCTTGCTTTATTCTTGATTTTAGAGGGACAACATTAAGTCTTTCACAATAAAAAGTGATATTAGCAGTAGGTTTTTCATACATTCACTTTACAAGGCTAAGGAAGTTCACTTTCATTAATTTGAGTTTCTATTATTACTATTATAATTATCACAAATGGATATTGAATTTTGGCAAACATTTTTTCTTGCATCCATTGAGATGATTGTATAGTTCTTATCCTTTAATCTCTTGATATTATAAATTAGACTGATTGATTTTCAAACATTAAACCAGGCTTCCCTTCCTAGAACAAATTTTATTAGGTTGTGAAAAATTGTTCTTTTTATATTTTTGAGACAGCATCTCATTCTATCATCCAGGCCAGAATGCAGTGGTCTTATCATAGCTCACTACAAACTCAAACTCCTGGGCTCAAGCAATCCTCCTGCCTCAGCCTCCTGAGTAGCTGGGACTACAAATGCGTGCCAAAATGCCTGGTTAATTTTCCTATTTTTGTAAAGGTGGGGTCTCACTCTTGATCCATTGGTCTGTAACTCTTGACATCAAACAATCCTCCTGCCTGGGCCTTCCAAAGTGCTAGCATTAAAGGCAGAAGCCACCATGCCCAGCCTGTACTTTTATATATCATTTGATTTGATTTGCAAATACTTTGTTGAGAATTTTTCAGTCTATTTTTGTGAGGGATATTTGTCTGTGGTTTTCTTTTCTTGTACTGTATTTGGTTTTGGTATTAGAGTAATGACTTAGGAAGTATTCCTTCCATTTATATATTCTAGAAGAGATCATATAGAATTACTATTATTTTTTCATTAAATTTTCATTAGAAATCACCAATGAAGTTATCTGAGCTTGGAGTTTTCTTTGTTGGAAAGTGTTAAAGTACATATTACATTTCTGTATTATTCAGATTATCTGTTTCATCTTGAGTGAATTTTGGTAGTTTGGTTCTTTCAAGAAATCCATCTATTTTATCTAGGCTGTTGAATTCAAAGGTGCAAAGTTCCTTATTAATATTTCCTAATTATTCTTTTAATATATGTAGGGTCTGTGGTGATGCATCTTTTTCTTCTTGACATTGGCAATCTGTTTCTTCTTATCTGTCAGCTAGGCAAGAGGTTTATCATTTTTATTGATGATCTAAAACAGCTAGGTTTTGGGGAGACTGCCAAGATGGTACTAGAGACACATCTTGTTGGATCATCCCAGCTGAAGAGTAGAGAGTTGGACTGCGGAAAATGGAGAACAATTATAGCTTCGATGTCAAACATGTGAAGAGACAGCAGTGAAATCTGGAGACCCCACTGAGAGGAGTTGTGAAGCTGAGAGACAGGAGGATAGAGAAAAGTGATCAGTGGCATGGACCAAATCCAGGGAGGCCCAGAGTCCAGAAAAAGGTTAAGGGGGGATCCTTTCCTCCACCTGGGTGCCTCTGTCTAGCAGCAGGACACAGGGCTCTCATCCCATGGGGGAGTGCCATGAGGGACTAGAGAGCTTGCATTCTTGCACCTGGACATCCCCTCCTCCACACCGCTCCCCCATTCATGGCATCCCAGAAAACAATTTTGGTGTAAGCTGGTTTGTAACCACAGCCCCTCCCCCCGACAGGAACTGTGAAAATGTTCCACTCTGAGAAGCCTCTCTCAGCAATGGGGTGCATTCCCAGCCAAGCCTGCCTTGGAGATTGGAGACATTGCGGTCATTGGCTCAAACAGGCAGGTTGGTCCTGGTGCCCCCCAGACATAAGAGCAGTGAAGGGAAACCACAGCCCCTCCCCCCAACATAGCAGCCACAAAAGTGCTCTGTGGTGGGAGGCCTGCTTCACAGTGATGGAGTGAATACCCATTTGAGCCCTCAGGATAGCCACAGTCTGCAATCTTCCTATCCACATGCGTTTGACAGGATCACCCACTGGTGGCTCAGATAGGCAGGCTGCCCCCATGCACACCAGTCACTAGAACAGGGTGTGTAGATGTACGGCTGTCATCACAGTGCCATGTTCAGGTGGTGAGAGAGCCCTCACTATATCCAAGGGATAGTGTGAAGGAACACAGAGGGGTTGGGGTCTGTGAGCATGACAACCCCCACTCCTGCTGGAGAATGGCAAAGATGGAGAATATTGTGGCACTCAGACTGAATTAGCTTACTCCATGGCTCCCATGGAAACTTAATGCCTCACGTGAGCGGGCTGAACCAGAATAGCGGCACCTCCCACCACTCACTACGGTAGGGACTGCAGCTTGATCCAAGAGACCCATGAGCAGCCTCTTCTCCTACAGTGGAAGTGTGCCCCTCACAGAAACCTCTGGGGATAGAAAGCCCTACCTCCCAAACCCTGGGAGGGTTGCAGAAATGGAGATCCCCGTATCAGACAGTGTCAGGCAGAGACACATGACAGCAGGTCAGAAACAAGAACAGCTGTGTAGCTCAAGAGCCAGTCTTAAGCAGAGACAGAATTCATGTGGACCGATCAGAGGGGAGAGTGCTGTGGATTTCCAGGGAGAAAATAGGGAAGGTGCATGCCCCACACTGTAGAGAAACCAGGCTAGAGGACAGGGATGGTAAAAGCCAGGCTCGGGGCCTTAGCAATCACATGATTAGGCCCTTCTCCTTGGGAGCAGATATTCCAGCTTAGAGAAATTGCCATGAACTCCATATCAGCAGCCCCCCCAATTACCAAATAAATAAACAGTGAACACCTCTTCAGGCTGAATAAAACTTCTCAGGCTTTAGCAACGCAGGCACCATCTGTCCTTCTCCTCTTCCCACTTCAGGGAAAGAAGAAATCAAGCAACTCCCTGAGAGCTATAGGGTCCCTCCTAAAGTTTGGAGCATTTGTGTAACCCATCTGGGGGACCAGAGCTCCCTGACAGCTGGCTCTTCAACACAAACTACAATCAACGATAGGGGTAATAGCTCCATTGCTAAATATAGTGCTTCCAATTCAAGTAAAAAGGGAGTGGAAGATTTGAACACACAAATTCCACCTGCCATCTTGGAGATTAAGCTGGAGGACATATCTCACTATTCACTCTTGGGAAGATGTGATGACAACAGGTCAGAGGTAACCTGAGAGGTTCATAAAACCTGTTAAAGCATCCCAAAGGCAACTCCAGAGCAGCACTCCTCCCCCTAACACAATCAGGGACCAATCTTTGAGGTATCAGAGACAGGCAAATTAGCCAGCACTAACAACCCAGTTCTCAATTGAGAGGCCAGATGAGAAGGATCCAGTTAAAAGACTATAGAAATATGAAAAATCAAAGTGAAAGGTCACCACCAAAAGAAAACAATAACTCATTAAGAACAGATACAAAACAAAATGAAAAGATTAAAATGACAGACGAAGAATGTTGAACATAGACACCAAATGTAAGAATCACAGGCATTCATTACAGTGAGGAAGAAAATACACAAGGGTTGGAATATTTATTTGAAGGAATAATAATTGAATAAAATTTTACTGGTCATCCAGAGACCTGGATATCCAGATATAGGAAGCTCCAAGGACTCCAGAGAGATTCATTGTAAAGAGGAAGTCACCATGACATATTGTCTTTAGGCTAGCCAAGTTAAAAACAAAAGAGGCTCTCTTACATGCTGTAAGGTGAAAACATCAGGATACATACAACGGAAAACTTAACAGACTAACTGCAGAATTCTGAAATGAAACCTTATAAGCCAGAGGGACTGGGGCCCCATTCTCAGTATTCCAAAACAGAATAATGCCCAACATAAACTTTTGTATCCAGCAAAACTAAGCTTCTCATATGAGGGAGAAATAGAAACTTTTTAAGACAGGCAAACATGGAGGGAATATGTCAAGACCACAATTGTCCTTCTGAAATACTCAGATCAGCACTATAATGGGAACAGCACAATAGACACCCACCAGTAGTAAATTACCTAAAAGTAGAGTGCACAAACCACAATGGCTGAACAGTTAAAAAAAAAAAGAGCAATAAAGTTCTACTCAACAGGAAGAACAAAAATCCACTCCCCTTATCAATTTTTAAAATAAATCTGAATAGCTTGAACCCCCACACAAGAGACATAGGCTAGGTGAATGAATAAAAATATAAAAATAAAAAAATAAGCATAGTATCTACTTTCTCCAGGAAACACATCTAACACACAAGGACTCAGTCAGACTCAAGGTGAAGAAGATGTAATGACAACAGGTCAGAGGTAACCTGAGAGGTTTATAAACCTCTCAGGTTTATGATGAAAAGCAGTCTTTCATGCAAATGGAAACCTAAAGAAAGCTGGTGTAGCAGTTCTCATATCAGGTAACAGACATCAAATCAAAAAAAGAAAGACAAAGATGATCATTATATAATGTTAAGGGGGAAAATTCAACAAGAAGACATAAAAATACTAAATATCTAGACACCTGACACAGGTAGGCCAAGATTCATAAAGCAAATCCTATGCAACCTAAACAAAATTATAAACAGCAGCACCATAATAGTTGGGGACTTCAACATCACACTAACAAGTGGAGAAAGATCCTCCAAACAGAAAGTGAACTCAGAAGCAATAGACTTAAACAGAATTCTAGAACAAATTGGCCTAACAGATATGTATACAACATTGTACCAGAAACCACTTATTATACATTCTTTTTATCATATCATGAAAGATTCTCTAAGACTGATAACATCTTAAGCTAAAGGCATGTTTCAAAAAATTTTAAGAGTGGTCCAGGCTCTGGCTCTCGGAGCCGTAGCTCCATCTGGTGCCGAGTCTCACATCACCCACAAAGGGGGCACATGCTCTTCTCTCCCAACCATCCAGAGATCACAAGGCCCAGGCTTTCCATTCTCCCACCCTCAAAGTTGGAAAAGTAAGCTCCAGAAAGGTTGGGATGGCTGGATGTGACCCAGAAAAAAAGGATTGTTCTTGTAACTACCTCAGAGAGAAAGGGTGAATCCGCCAGGCCTTGGCACAGATCAATAGCTGACAGCCCAATGACTTTGCTCTTCAGACCAGTTTATGTCACCCAGTAGATCAAAACACTAGGGCTGGATCACCTCCCCCAGTCAGCTATTGACAGTGAACTCCATGGACAAAGAACAAGTACTCCCACAAGAGGCCACAATAGATTCAACAAGTAACACCTCCCATCAGGAGTAGCCACCCAACTGGGGGGGAAGAGCTTCCCCCAATGGCAGATCAAGAAACCATAGAAGTGTGCACATACAGGCTGGCTCGTTCCTATAGCACCTACAGAAACAGAGACTACACAGGGTCTTTTACTTCCCAAAGGTAAAAACAACAGATGATCCAGATGGGGAGGGCTCAGAGAAAGAATTCTGGAACTATGAAGAATAAAACAGAAATCACTCCCCCAAAGAGGCACACCAGCTCTCAAGCAATGGATATTAACCAAATTCAGAACACTAAATTTACAGAAGAAGAATTTCAAACATGGATTATAAGAAAGCTCAATGATATGCAAGAAAAAATGGATAACCATCACAAAGAAAACAAACAAACAAAAATCCAGGACATGGAAGCAAAATTCACTAAAGAAATTTAAATATTAAAGAAAAATCAAACCAAACTCCTGGAACTGAAGGATCTATTTAGGGAACTAAAAAACACAGTGGAAAACCTTAAGAACAGGGTAGATTAAACAGAAGAAAGAATCTCAGAGATTGAAGATAACACCTTCAAATTTAATAAGTTAATCACAGAGATAGAGCAGAGAAATAAGAGACAAGAGCAAAGCTTACAAGAAATGTAGGATTATGTGAAGAAACATAACCTGAAGTTATTATGGATTCTGGAAGGGGAAGAAGAAAATACCCAAGGGTTGGATAAGCTATTTGAAGATATAATTGACGAAAATTTCCCAGGCCTTGCTAAAAAGATAGATATCCAAAAACAAGAAGCTCAAAGGACCCCTGGGAGATTCAACACAAACAGGAAGACACCACAGCATGTAGTCACCGGAAGGACAAAAACATCAAGAAGAGAATCCCTTCTACAAGCTATAAGGTGAAAGAAGCAAGTTACATACAAAGTAAAACCGATTCAAGTAATGCTGTACTTCTCAACTGAAATCTTACAAGCAAGGAGAGAACGGGGCCCCATTCTCACTGTTCTGAAATATAATGATGCCCAGCCTAGAATACTGTACCCTGAAAAATTAAGTTTTCTGTATGAAGAAGAAATTAAGGCATTCTCAGATAAGCAAAGACTGAGGGAATTCACCAAGACAAGACCAGGCCTCCAAGAAGTACTGAAAACAGGGCTACACACAGATCAGCATAATAAACACTCATGAATGTAAATTCATTCAAAAGCTAAAGATCAAAGGCCAGATACAACAGTGGCTCAAGAGGGAAAACAAAGCAACAAAGTCCAACACAACAGAATGAATAGAAATCTGCCCCAACTATCAGTTCTCTCAATAAATGTGAATGGCTTAAACTCCTCAATCAAGAGACATAGGCTGGCTGAATAGAAGAAGAAATACAAGTCAAGTATCTGCTGTCTTCAGGAAACACACCTGACCTGCAAGGATGCATATAGACTAAAGGTAAAGGGGTGAAGATCAGTATTTCAAGGAAACGGAAGCCAAAAGAAGGCTGGAATGGCAGTTTTGATTTCAGATAACTTGGTTTTTAAACCAACAAAAGTATTGAAAGACAAATAGGGTCATTATATAATGGTGAGGAGTACAGTTCAACAAGAAGACAGAATAATTTTAAATATATACACACCCAACTTTGGTGTACACAGATTCATAAAGCAAACCCTACTTAAGCTAAGCAAATTGATAAACAACAAATCCATAATAACCATAGATTTCAACACCACTGACTGCACAGGACAGATACCCCAAACATAAAATTAATAAAGAAATAATGGACTTAAATAAAACTCTAGAACAATTGGGGCTGACTTGCATTTACAGGGCATTCTACCCAAAATCTACTGAATATAGTTTCTTCTCATCGGCTCATGGGGCATTCTCTAAGATTGACCATATCATAGGATACAAAGAAAATCTCTAAAAATTAAAAAATATATAGAAATTATGCCATGAATCTTCTCAGATCACTGTGGAATAAAAGTAGAAATCAACCATAACAGAAACTCACATTTCTACACAAAAATGTGGAAATTAAACAGCCTTCTGCTAAACGATTATTTGATAAATGAGGAAACCAGATGGAAATTTAAAAAAATATTATTTGAACTTAATGACAATGGAGAGAAAAGTTATCAAATCCTCTGCAACACAGCTAAAGCAGTCCTGAAAGGAAAGTTTATCTCAATAAATGCCTATATCCAAAAGTCAAAAAGTCACAAATAGACTACCTAATGAATCAACTCAAAGAGATGGAAAAAGAAGAAAAGACCAACCCCAAATCCAGCAGAAGTACTGAAATTAACAAGATCAAATCAGAAATAAATGAAATTGACAACAGGGAAACTATACAGAAGATTAATAAAACAAAAAGTTGGTACTTCGACAAAATATAGAAAATTGACATGCCTTTGGCCAAATTAACAAAAGCAGAAAAGAGAAATCTCTAATAAGCTCCATAAGGAACAAAAAAGGAGATAATACAACTGAGGCCATGGACAAACAAGATATAATCTATGAATACTACAAAAACCTATAGGAACACAAACTGGAAAATGAGGCGGAAATGGACAAATTTCTACAAATACAGCCTCCCTTGGCTCAACCAGGAAGAAATAGAATTCCTAAACAGACCAATATCAAGAAATGAAATAGAAACATTAATTTCGAACCTTCCTAAAAATAAAAGTCCTGGAATAGATGGTTTTACAACTGAATTTTCCCACGCCTACAAAGAAGAAATTGTGCCTTTCCTGCAGAAATAACTCCACAACATTGAGAAGCATAGAATCCTACCAGATTCATTTTATTAAGCCAAAAATCACTTTGATATCAAAGCCGGGAAAGCATGCAAAAAAGGAAGAAAACTACAGACCAATATCACTTATGAATATAGATGTAAAAATTATGAACAAAATCATAGCTAACTGAATCCAGGTGCTTATCAAGAAAATAACCCATCACAACCAAGTTGGCTTCATCCCTGGGACAAAGGGAGGGTTCCAATACACAAATCTATAAATGTAATTATCCACATAAAGAGAAGCAAAAACAATTACCATAGGATCCTTTCTATAGATACAGTAAAAGCATTTGCCAAAATTTAACACCCTTTTATGATACGAACACTTAATAAAATAGACATATTAGGGGTTCACCTAAACATGATGCAAGCCATATATGACAGACCCACAGCCAGCATCATACTAAATGGGGAAAAATTGAAAGCATCGTCACTTAGAACTGGAACCAGGCAAGGCTTCCCACTATCTCCACTTCTATTCACCGGAGTGCTGGAAGTCCTGGCTATAGCAATCAGACATGAAAGTGGAATTAAAGGCATCTAAATGGGGACAGAAGAGATCAAACATTCACTCTTTGCTGATGATATAATATTATACATAGAAAATCCCAAAGACTCAACCAAGAGACTACTGGAATTGATAAATGAATTTAGTAAAATCTCAGAACACAAGATCAATACACGCAAAGAAGAGGCATTCCTATATGCTAACAACAGTCAAATTGAGAACCAAATCAAAGACTCGATAACCTTCAAAATAGCAACAAAGAAAATAAAGTACCTACAAATATACTTAACTAAGGAGGTAAAAGACCTCTACAGGGAGAACAATGAAACACTGAGGAAGGAAATAGCAGAGGACATCATCAGATGGAAATACATACCATGCTCATGGGTTGGCAGAATCAACATTGTTAAAAAGTCTATACTACCCAAAATGATATACAGATACAACACAATCACTATTAAAATCCCAACATAATTTTTCACAGATATAGAAAAATAATTTTATGCTTCATATAGAACTAGCAAAGATCTCATAAAGCAAAAACAATTCCAGGCAAAAAACCAAAATAGAATGTATCAATATGCTAGTCTTCAAACTATAGTACAAAGCTGTAGTAATTAAATCAGCATGGCATTGGCACAAAAATGGGGACATTGACCAGTGGAACAGGACTGAGAACCCAGATATAAAACCAGTCTTGTATAGCCATCTAATCTTTGACAAAGCAGACAAAAACAGACACTAGGGAAAATAATCCTTATTCAATAAATGGCACTGGGAAAACTGTATAGCCTCATATAAAAGGCTGAGCCAGGATCCACACCTTTCACCTCTCACAAAAATCAACTGCTGCTGGGTAACAGATATAAACATAAGGTATGAAACTATTATAATTACAGAGGAAAATGTTGGAAATACTCTCCTAGACATTGGCCTAGGCAAAGAATTTATAAAGAAGACCCCAAAGGCAATCAAAGCACAAACAAAATAAATAAATGGGACATGATCAAACTAAAAAGCTTCTGCACAGCCAAAGAATCAGACATGAAATCAAACAGACAACCTACAGAATGGGAGAAAATTTTCACATACTACACATTTGACAAGGAGCTGATATCTAGAATTTATTTAGATCTCATGAAAGTCAGCAAGAAAAAAATCCAACAACCATATCAAAAAGTGGCAAAGGACATGAACAGAAACTTTTCAAAAAAAGACAGAATAATGACCAACAAACATATGAAAAATGCTCAACATCTCTAATCATCAGGGAAATGCAAATCAAAACCGCAATGAGATATCACTTATCCCCAGTAAGAATGGCCTTTATCAAAAATCCCTAAAACAATAAATGTTGGTGTGGATGCAAAAAGATAGGAACAATCCTACACCACTGGTGGGACTGTAAACTAGTTCAACTACTGTGGAAAGCAATTTGGAGATACATTAAAGCAATATAAGTAGATCTACCATTTGATTCAGCAATCCCACTACTGGGCATCTACACAAAAGTACAAATGACACTCTACAGAAAAGACACCTGAACTCAAATATTTATAGAAGCACAATTCACAATTGCAAAGTTGTGGAAACAACCCAAGTGCCCATCAATACATGAGTGGATTAATAAAATGTGGTATATGTATACCATGGAGTACTATTCAGCTCTAAGAAACAGTGGTGATATAGCTCCTCTTGTATTTTTTCTGGATAGAGCTGGAACCCATTCTACTAAGTGAAGTATCCCAAGAATGGAAAAACAAGCACCACATGTACTCAGCAGCAAATCGGTATTAAGTGATGAGCACCTAAGTGGACTTATAGGAATAACATTTATTGAGTGTTGGGCAGGTTGGAGGGGGGAGGAGGGGATGGGTATATACTTACATAATGAGTGATATGTGCACCATCTAGGGGATGGTCACGTTTGAATCTCTGACTCAAGGGAAGAGGAGGGCAGGTGTATTATACTTAACCTTAACATTTGTACCTCCATAATATGCTGAAAAAATTCATTCGAGGAAATAGAAAATAGAGTGGAAAGTCTTAAAAGTAGACTAGACCTGAAGAAAGAAAAAAATCTCAGAGTTTGAAGACAACACCTTTGAATTAACAAGTCAGTCAGAGATTTAAAAACAAACAAACAACGAATTAAGAGGAAGGGACAAAGCCTACAAGAAATCTAGGATTATGTAAAGAGCCCAAAATAAGTATTATAGGCATACCTGAGGATGAAGAAGAAAACACACAAGGGTTGGAAATCCTATTTGAGAAAAATAATTGAGGAAATATTCCCTGGCCTTATCAGAACTTTAGATATCCATGACAAGAAGCTCAAAAAATACTTGGGATTTTCATCACAAAGAGGCAATCACCATAAAACTTAGCCATCACGCTAGCCAAAGTTAACATAAAGAAGAAGTCCTGCAAGCTGTAAGGTGAAAACATTAGGTAACTTAAAAAGGTCGCTAACTGCAGACTTGAGACCTTATAAGCCAGAAGCGATTGGGCCACTTTTTTCTGTTTTCTTAAACAGAATAATGACCAGATTAAAATTTAGTGTCCTTCAAAACTAAGTTTTTTTATACGAGGAAGAAATTAAGACTTTTTCACACAAGCAAACACTGAGGGAATTTGTCAATACTAGATCTGCCCTGCAGGAACTACTTAGAACTGCGTTATACAACGATGAACACAGTAGACATTCACCAGTGTAAAATCACCCAAAAGCAAAAGGTCAGAGCCCATATAAAATAATGGCTCAAGAAGTAAGACAAAGGAAAAGTGGAAGAAAATGGCGGAGTAAAGGTAACCCCCCAGATCACTGCTCCCAGAGAAAGAGACATAGATCTTGGTCTCCTACACATGAGTGGATATCCCCCCCCCCACCCACAAAAACAGCATCATGAAGAGGTAGAGGCTCAGCGTGGGGCTCTCAGAAATGGAAAAAACAAGGTGATCGGGAGATAAGATCACGTTCTGGAGAGTGCAAAACAAACAATAGTGCACAGAGTGTGTGAGGGTGCCGGCCCGCCAGGCCAGGGGGTTAAGTGGGATCAGACCCACAGGAGAACTTATTGCTTCCCCATGGACCTCTGCACCCACCTGGCCAGGGACCTGTCTGAAGTTGGTGCGAAATCACAGCAGAAGAGGGTGCTGTAGAGAGGGGTCATTAATGGAAAGCACCGTGAACTCCCCCGGAGCTTCGTGCTAGGACGGCACCGAGAGTGGAGGAAACTGGACTGGGCTGATAGGGGAGGCAGTTAGATATCTTGCCTCTGGTAACCAGCAAGGCCAGTCCTACAGAGATGTTCACTAAGTTGGGGAGTCTAAGCTGGAACTACCTTGGGCGAACAAGCATTGGGTGGGTCAGTAAGAGCGAGAACTATGGCTGAACAGGTGTGAGTTGGTGGGAAGGCAGAATAGTGGAGGCAACAGGGCATCCTGATGACCCAGACCCCCAACTCGGCACCTGCCACCTCCTAAATAGTCACCCCCAGTGCTTGTACACAATGAGTGGGCAAGCAGTTGCCATTGAGGGAGTCCGCAGCCCAGCCGGCGTGTTGTGATATGGTGCAGCAGGCAGATCCCCTCCCCCAGCCTAGAGATTCTCTTGACAAGTTCCACCCTTACACAGTCTGTAATCAGCTGGCCAGGACTGGCTCAACCACAGAACTAATAAGAAGGCTAAAGCTAAGGGGAGTTACATCCCTGGGGAGCTACCTCCTACCCCTAGCCTGCATCTTTAGTGCTGAATGTGGTAGGCTCCAACCCTGGAGGCGGGGTGAGACAAGAAAAGCCATTCTCCCCGTGACCTAGGATGAATCTGCTAGGCCTGTGCACAGATCAAAAGGGAGCAGCCAAGGGACTTTGCTTTCCAGAACAGTTTAGGTAACCCAGTTGATCAAAACACTGGGGCTGAATCAACTCCCCTGGTCAGTGGCCAACAGTCAGAGCCGTGGTAAATGAAGAAATGGCCCACAAGTGGCCACAATAGGCTCCACAAGTAACCCTCCCATCAGGGGTAGCCTTCCAAGTGTGGTGAAAGAGCTTGCCCCAGTGGCACATGAAGAAACCACAGAAGAGAAGACACTTGTGTACCATACGAAAAACATCAGCTGATACAGATGGGGAGGGTTCAGTGAAAGAATTCTGGAACTATGAAGAATCAAACCGAAAGCAATCCCCCAAAGAGATACACTAGCTCTCAAAAACTGGATACTAACCAAACTCAAAACACTAAAGTGACAGAAGAAGAATTCCAAAATTGGATTGTAAGAAAGCTCAATGATATGCAAGAAAAAATAGATAACCAACACAAAGGAACCACAAAGAAAATTCAGGACTTGGAACAAAAATTCACTAAAGAAATAGACATCTTATAGAAAAATAAATCCAACCTGGAAATGAAGAATTTATTCAAGGAAATACAAAACACAGTGGAAAGCCTCAAAAATAGGGTAGACCAAACGGAAGAAAGAATCCCAGAGATTGAAGGTACACCTTCAAATCAAATGTTAATCACAGAGATAGAGCAGAAAAGTAAGACACATGAGCAAAGCTTACAAGAATTTTGGTATTATATGAATAAAAATATCCTGCCGCTCCTCTGGATTCCAGAAAGGAGGAAGAAAAAACAAAAGGGTTGGATAAGCTATGTGAAGAGATAATTGAGGAAAATTTCCCAGGTCTTGCCAATAACGTAGACCTAGAAATACAAGAGGCACAAAAAACCCCTGAGAGAGACAATGCAAACAGGAAAACACCACAACATGTAGTCATCAGACTGATAAAAATATCAACAAAAGAGACCCTCCTACATGCTTTAAGGTGAAAGAAGCAAGTTACATACAAAGGAAAGCCGATTCAAGTAATGCCAGGCTTCTCTACTGAGACTTTACAAGCAAGGAGAGACTGAGGCCTCATTCGCACTCTTCTGAAACACAATAATGCCAAACTTAGAATATTGTACCCTGCAAAAACTAAGCTTTTTATATAAAGGAGAAATTAATACATTCTCAGATAAGCAAAGATTGAGGGAATTCACCAAGACAAGACCAGCCCTACAAGAAGTACTCAAAGCAGTGTTACACACAGAACAGCATAATAAGTACTCAAGAACGTAAAAACCCCCAAATCTAAAGAATAAATGCCAGATATCACAATGACTCAAGAGAGAAAACAAAGCAACAATGTCCAACTCAAAATAATAAATGGTAAACTGGCTCACCTATCAGTTTTCTCAATAAATGTGAATGGCTTAAACTCCCCACTGAAGAGACACAGGCTGCCTGAAAGGATAAAAAATACAAGCTAATTGTCTGCTATCTTCAGAGAACACATCTAACCTGCAAGGATGCATAGAGACTAAAGTAAAGGGGTGCAGATCAGTATTTCAAGCAAGTGGAAGCCAAAAGAAGGTAGGTGTGGCAGTTCTAATCTAAGATGATTTAGTTTTTAAACCAACAAAAGTAATGAAAGACAAAGATGGTCATTATATAATGGTGAAGGGTACAGATCAACCAGAAGATATAAAAATTTTAAATATATATGAACATAACTTAGTTGCATCCAGATTCATAAAGCAAACCTTACTGGATCTAACCAAATTGATTAACAGAAATTCCATAATAACTGGAGATTTCAACACCCTAGTGACTGCACAGGACAGATCCTCCAAACAGAAAATTAATAAAGAAATAATGGACTTAAACAAACCTCTAGAACAATTGAATCTGATGAACATTTACAGGATATTCCACTGAATATATGTTCTTCTCATCAACTCATGGTACATTCTCTAAGATAGACCATATCCTAGGACACAAAGCAAGTCTCAAAAAATTTTAAAAAATGGAAATCAAACCATGTATATTCTCAGATCACAGTGGAATTAAAGTAGAAATCAACCCTAACAGAAACTCACATTTCTACACAAAAATGTAGAAATTAAACAACCTTCTACTAAATGATTACTTCATAAATGAAGAAATCATGTTGGAAATAAAAAAAAAAAATTCTTGGAACCTAATGACAATGGAGATACAAGTTATCGAATCCTCTGGGACACAGCTAAAGCAGTACTGAGAGGAAAGTTTATTTCCATAAATGCCTATAACCAAAATTAAAAAGAACACAAATAGACAATCTAATGAATCTACTCAAAGAGCTGGAAAAAGAAGAACAGACCAACCCCACACCCAGAAGAAGTTAAATTAACAAGATCAAATCAGAACTAAAAAAATTGACAACAGGGAAGCTACACAGAAGATTAATAAAACAAAAGCTATACAGAAGATTAATAAAACAAAAAGAAGATTAATAAAACAAAAGCTATACAGAAGAATAATAAAACAAAAGAACAAAGCAGGTTATTTTATATTTGAAAAAAATAAACAAAATTGGCATGCCATTGGCTAGACTAAAGAAAAGCAGAAAACAAAAATCTCTAATAAACTCCATCAGGAAGAAAAAGGGTGATATCACAACTGATCCCAAGGAGATACAAGATATAATTTACGAATACTACAAAAATCATTATGCACACAAACTGGAAAATGAGCAGGAAATGGACAAGTTTCTGGAAACACACAGCCTCCCGAGGCTCATCCAGGAAGAAATAGAATTCATGAAAAGACCAATATCAAGAACCAAAATAGAAACAGCCATTAAAAATCTTCCTAAAAAGAAATGTCCTGGCACAGATGGTTTCACACCCAAATTTTACCACACTTACAAAGAAGAACTGGTGCCTATCTTGCAGAAATTATTCCACAACATCGAGAAGAATGGAAACCTCACCAACACCTTTTATGAAGCTTACATAACCCTGATTCCAAAACCAGGAAAGGATGCAAAAAATAAATAAATAAATAAACAAACAAAAAAACCTACAGACCAATATCACTGATGAATATAGATACAAAACTTTTCAACAAAACCCTAGCTAACCAAATCCAGATGCTTATCAAGTAAATAATCCATCATGACCAAGTCGGCTTCATCCCAGGGATGCAGAATTGGTTCAACATACATAAATCTATAAATGTAATTACCACATAAACAGAAGCAAAAACAAAGACCATATGATTGTTTCAATAAATGCAGAAAAAGCTTTTGCCAAAATTCAACACCCTTTCATGAAAAGAACACTTAATAGAATAGGCATAGAAGGGATATACCTAAAAACGATACAAGCCATATAAGACAGACCCATAGCCAACATCATACTGAATGGATAAAAATAGAAAGCATTCTCACTTAGAACTGGAACCAGGGAAGTTTACCCACTATCTCCACTTCTATTCAACATAGTGCTGGAAGCCCTGGTTACAGCAATCAGACATGAAAGTGGAATCGAAGTATCCAAATTGGGGCAGAAGATATCAAACTTTCACTGTGTGCTGATGATATCATATTATATTTAGAAAATCTCAAGAATTCAACCAAGAGATGCCTGGAATTGATAACTGAATTAAGTAAAGTCTCAGGATACAAAATTAATAGAAATCAAAGGCATTCATATATGCCAAAAGCAATCAAATTGAGAACTATATCAAAAACTCAATATCCTTCAAAATAGCAAAAAAGAAAATAAAATACCTAGGAATATACTTAACTAAGGAAGTAAAAGACCTCTACAGTGAGAACAATGAAACACTAAGGAAATACCAGAAGACATAAATAGATGGAAATCCATACCGTGCTCATGGGTTGGCAAACTCAACATTCTTAACATGTCTATACTACCCAAACTGATCTACAGATTCAATGTAATACCTATTAAAACCACAGCATCATTCATCACAGATATAGAAAAAATGATTTTTTGCTTCATTTGGAACCAGAGAAGATCCCACGCAGCAAAAGTAATTCTAGGCAATAAAAGCAAAATGGGAGGTATTAATATGCCTCCCATTTTGCCTCCAATATGCCAAACAATATTACAAAGCTGTAGTAATTAAATCAATTTGGCATTGGCACAAAAATAGGAATATTGACAAGTGTAACAGATCTGAGAACCCTGATATAAAACTATCTTCATATAGACATTTAATCTTTGACAAAGCAGACAAAAACATACACTTGGGAAAGAATCCCTATTGAATAAGTGGTGCTGGGAAAACTGCATAGCCACTTATAGAAGGCTGAAGCAGGATCAACACATTTCACCTCTTACAAAAATCAACACAAGCTGGATAACAGACTTAAACCTAAGGTATGGAACTATTAGAATTCTAGAGGAAAATGTTGGAAACACTCTCCTAGACATTGGCCTAGGCAAAGAATTTATGAAGAAGACTCAAAGGCAATCACAGCAGCAACAAAAATAAATAAATGGGATATTATCAAACTAAAAAGCTTCTGCAGAGCAAAAAAAAAAAAAATCATGAAAGGAAACAGCCTACAGAATGGGAGAAAACTTTCGCATCCCACATATCCAATAAGGGGCTGATAACTAGAATCTACTTAGAACTCTTGAAAATCAGCAAGAAAAAAATCAAACAACCCTGTCAAAAAGTGGGCAAAGGACATGAACAGAAACTTTTCAAAAGAAGACAGAATAATGGCTAACAAACATATGAAAAAATGTTCAACATCCCTAATTATCAGGGAAATGCAAATCAAAACCACAGTGAGATATCACTTATATCTAGTAAGAATGGCCTTTATCAAAAAGTCCCCAAACAATAGATGTTGGCATGGATGCACAGAGATAGAAACATTCCTACACTACTGGTGGGACTGCAAACTAGTTCAACCTCTGTGGTAAGCAATTTGGAGATACCTTAAAGTGATACAAGTAGATCTACCATTTGATCCAGCAATCCCACTACTGGGCATCTACCCAAAAGTTCAAATGACACTCTACAACAAAGACACCTGCATTCGAATGTTTATAGCAGCACAATTCACAATTTCAAAAGCTGTGGAAACAACCCAAGTGGCCATGAATTCATGAGTGGATCAATAAAATGTGGTATATGTATACCATTGAGTAGTATTCAGCTCTAAGAAACAATGGTGATATATCACATCTTGTATTTTCCTGGATAGAGCTGGAACCCATTCTACTAAGTGAAGTAACCAAAGAATGGCAAAACAAGCACTACATGTACTCACCAGCAAATTGGGATTAACTGATCAGCACCTAAGTGGACACATAGGAATTACACCAATTGGGTATTGGGCAGGTGGGAGAGGGGAGGAGGGGTCGGGTATATACATACATAATGAGTGAGATGTACACCGTCTGGGGGATGGTCACACTTGAAACTCAGACTTGTGGGGGGATGGGGGCAAGGGATCATTTGAAACCTTAAAATTTGTACCCACATAGTATGCTAAAATAAAAAAAAAAAAACTATGGAAAAAAAATACAGAAAACTAAAAGGTAAAAAAAAAGAAGTAAGACAAAGCAATAAGTTTCTACCCAACACAATTAACAGAAATGCATGCCACCTATCAATTATTTCAATAAATGTGAATGACTTGAATTCCTCACTAAAAAGACACAGGATGGCTGAATGGATGAAAGAAAATACAAACCAAGTATCTGCAGTCTCCAGTAAACACATCTAAGTGACAAGGAATCATTCAGGCTCAAGTTGAAGGCATGAAAAAAATAATCCATGCTAATGAAAATCAACAGAAACAGGTACAGCCATTCTCAAATCAGTATACAGATGTAAAATCAACAATAGTAAAGAAAGACAAAGACAGTCATTATATAATGATAAAGAGAGCAATTTATCCAGAAGACATAATGATCCTAAATATTTGTATACCCAATACAATTACTCCCAGATTCATAAAGCAAACCCTATTAGATTGAAAGAAAATGATAAACAGCAACATTGTAATTTCTGGGTACTTCAACATTCCACTGACAGAATTGGGCAGATCCTCCAAGCAGAAAATAAATAAAGACACATTGGACTTAAATTGGACTCTAGAGCAAATAGGCCTAAGAAACATATACAGCTCATTCTACCCATAAACTGCTGAATATACATTCTTCTCATCAGCAGATAAAATATTCTCTAAGATTGATCACATCATAGGCCACAAAACATGTCTCGATGAATCTAAAAAATTAGAAATTATATCATGTATCTTATCAGACCAGAGTGGAATAAATTTAGAAATAAACTCCAACAAAAGCACTCCATTGTTCACATAGTCATGGAAATTAAACAATCTAGTGCTGAATGATTATTGGGTAAAGGAGGAAATTAAGGTGGAAATCAAAATTTTCCTCAAACTAATGACAAATGGGACACAAGTTATAAAACTCTGTGGGATTAAGTAAAAGCTGTCCTAAGTGGAATATTCATAGCCTTAAATGCCTACATCAAAAAGACAGAAAGATCACAAATCAACAATCTAATGAATCATCTCAAGTAACTACAAAAGAAAGACAAAGCCAATCCCAAACACAGCAGAAGAAAATAAATAACTCTCAGAGCAGCTCTAAATGAAATAAAAAACAAACAAAAATACAGATTAATGGAAAAAAGATACGGTTCTTTTAAAAGACAAATAAAATTGATAGGCCCCTCACCAAATTAACCAGAAATAGAAAAAAAGACCCAAATAAGCTCAATCCGAAATTTAAAAAGTATATATTACAACTGATACCACAGAAATGCAAAATACCATCTGTGAATATTAAAAAAAAACTATGCACATAAAGTTGAAAACATTGAGGAAATGGGCAAATTACTAGAAACACTTAACCTCCCAAGGCTTGATCAGAATGAAATAGAACTCTTGAACAGACCAATTATAAGCAATGAAATTGAAGCAGCAATAAAAAATCTTCCAACAAAATAAGTCCCAGATCATAGGCTTTCACAGCTGAATTTTATCAGACCTACAAAGAGGAATTTGTGTCCATACTCCAGAAATTATTGCATAACATTGAGAAGGAAGGAATCTTCCACAACTCATTCTACAAAGTCAGTATCACCTTTATACCAACGACAGGAAAGGACACAACAAAAAAAGAAAAGTTTAGACCAATATCTGTTATGAATATAGATGCAAAAATCCTCAGTAAAATCCAAACAAACTATCATCAGTAGCACATCAAATAATAATCCACCATGACCAACTGGGCTTAATCCCATATGCAAATTCATATATGGGATTCACCACACTAACAGAAGCAAAAAAAAAAAATGATCATATGATCATCTCAATAGATGCAAAAAACTCATTTGACAAAGCTCAACATGCTTTTACAATAAAAACTCTTAACAAAATAGGCATAGATAGAATATACCTAAAAGTTATAAAAGCTACAGATGACAAACCCACAGCCAACATCATACTCAGTGGGGGAAAGTGTAAGCATTTCCAGTTAGAACTGCAAGAAGCCAAGGATGCCCACTGTCATCATTTCTATTCAACATTGTGCTTGAAGTCGTAGCCAGAGTAATCAGGCAACATAAGGAAATTAAGGGTATCCACATGGGAAAAGAGGAAGTCAAACTATAGGTCTTTACTGATGGTATGATGTTATATGTAGAAAACCCCAAACATTCTGCCAAGGGACTCTTGGAATTGATAAATAAATTCAGCAAAGTCTCATGCTACAAAATCAATGTACACAAATCAGTAGCATTTCTATGTGTCAACAGTCTAGCTGAGTATCAAATCAGTAGCATTTCTATACATCAACAACAGTCTAGCTGAGTATCAAATATAAGATTTAATACCTTTCTCAATAGCTATGAAGAAAACAAAATACCTATCAATATATTTAACCAATGGGGATAAAGATCTCTAGGAAGAGAACTACGAATCACTGTGGAAGGAATTTGCAGATAATGTAAACAAATGGAAAAACATATCATACTTATGGATTGGCAGAATCAGCATTGTTAAAATGTCCATATTACCCAAAATTGTTTACAGCTGCCTCCGCAGAGCGGCCTGAAATTGAATGCAATTTCATCAAAATACCAATGTCATTTTTTGCGGATCTAGAAAATTCATTCTCTGCTTTGTTTGGGACCAGAAAAGAGCTTAAATCGCCAAAGCAACCTTAAACAAAAGGAACAAATCTGGAGGCATCACTTTACCAGCCTTCAAGCTATATTATCAGGCTATAATAAGCAAAACAGCATGGTACTTGCACAAAAATAGAGACAGCCAATCGAACAGAACAGAGAACCCAGGTATAAAACTACCACACATTGCTATCTGATCTTTGACAAAGTAGACAGTAATATATACCAAGGAAAAGAATCTCTACTCTATAAATGGTGCTGAGAAAATTGGATAGCCACATATGCAAGACTGAAACAGGATCTATATCTCTTATTACTGACAAAAGTTAATTCAAGCTTGATAACCCACTAAATCTAAGACTTGATGATGGCACCTCTGGTTGAGTAAGTTTAAACTGCATCTTGGTTCTCTCAAATATTATTTGTTAGAATCCTCTGGAGAATGTTGATTTGTTGGTACACAGTATGCAATCAACTTTGTCAGATTCAGACATCAGTTTTTGTTTTGCCTTCTGTGGTAAATCAGTTCAGTTTTCCAAATACCTTGCTATGTTGCTATGGGTCTTTTCCCACACTAGTGGCACTTGTGTGGTGGTTTCAATGTCAGTTCTATCTCCAAAGCCTTTACTATCTACTTTGGGTCTGTCCCTCCCAGGAGCTACTCAATGGCAAGCTTGAGATTTTTATAGGTTTATACCCAATATTAAAAGATTCTCTTCTCCAGCTCTTTCCTCTCCATGATTCCCCACACACTGTTCAGTCTGCAGGGACCACTTTTTCTGGTGCTCTAGTCATAAATATGGGCTTTCTCTTAGAGTTTATTTTAGTTTTTCCCTTGCCACTGCAGCACACTGCTCTGTAACTGGAGCCATCCTTAAGGTAAAAGTGGAAGAGAGAAAATGACAGAGACTGAGAATGATTCAGCATTTCCCTCATCATCGTCAGCACTGCAAGCTTCTATTGCAGATTTAGCCAGTAATGTATCATACTAGTCATTAGTTCCATAACTATGATCCAGCCTTGACTCAAAGCCCTAAGATAAAGTGGGAAAATCATGAAAACTCACCAATACATGGTTGCTTCCATAAATTAAGACTCCCCTCCCCAATCTGCCTGCTTTTCTTTACTTTTCAGAGTCCTCAGGTAGTTTCTTTTAAATTTCTGTCCAGAGATTTTAGCTGTAATAAGCAGGAGAGAAGGCTGTAGTGGGCTTACTCCATCTTGATCAGAATTGGAATTCTAGCATTGTACTTTTAAATTTTAAATCATAATAAACTCTAATAAAATTTATTTTAAGTCAAATTAAGCCTATCTTTATTTAATTTTTGCTGAAAAGCAATACATTTGGGCTATTACTGGTTGAAAATCTAAACACACAGAGATAACCATTTTTTGTGTGTTTCACAGAAGGTTTTACAAATGAAAATATGAACAACTACTCTGTTGAATAAATTAAAGCTTAGAAAAATGTTGAAGCAAATAAGATGTTAGTAATAATATATTCCCAAGCATTTTTTCTTGGCATTTTAATTTTCCTGATCACGGCAATGCATGATTCATCCGTAATTGTATACTCTCAAGTCATTCTGCATAATCTGGTGAGAAGATATTTAAAGGTTCTCCAGTTACCAATATATTCCCATTTCTAAGATATATTGGGAAATGAGTCATTTTGGAAAGCTAAGTATATATTTCTTCAAGCAATACAATTTTATTTTACCTAAGTATTAACTATTTTATTATAGATGGAAATATTTCCAAACAACAATATATACTCTCTTGATTTTTTAAACAAGAACCATGAAAAGTAATTAAAATTTCTTTTATGAGACTGGGTTATCATTATAAATATGATTTATTAAGTGATGGTCTTATAATTGTTTAGAGATATCTGTTTCTTCATTACAAAACTTTATATTCTTGTTTCTGCTTTTTTATCGCCTGTTTCTTGCTTTACTTGTTTTCTATCATCATTTGTTATTCCGTGAGTGGGCTTGTCATTATCAATTCCTTCTCACTCCTAATTTGCTGAGTTTGTTGTTTTTCATGAATTTGTTTCTTCTGTTCTGGTAAAAGATCATTTTATGGGAAAGCCTGAGAGGCTTATCCATGTCTCTCTCATTTGTCCCTTGCTTCGTTGATTTCGTGATATTTACTTTCCTGAATTTCCTAGAAGGATTTCACATAAATTAAGGATTATTCATATCTTCCTTTATTCTACTGAAGATCTATAATAGCTAAAATGGCCATTTTATTTCATACACTATGAACCAAGCAGTGGTAGAATAGAAAGATTGATTAAAATCAGCCTCCCAAGCATGTAGGTAGGTATGTGGCTGCGGTAAAGTACAATTTATGCCACTAATTGCTTGATAAGCTGAACAATTGTCATTTCTTTGCTCAATATTGAGTAAATAAGGCAAAAATATTATATGAAAAATTATTCTTAACAACACAGAGAAAGTGGGGCTGAGGTTGGGAGAAGGACAAAGTTATTGTAGAGTTTTGGGGCTCCTGGACTCAATGAACTTAGGTATTACAATCTTAGGTCATTCTAGCAATTTCTGCATGGGAATAATAGACAAAGAGAGTGGGCCAACTTCACAACTGCGGATTTTACAGAGAAAGTTTTATCCTCAACCAGCCATACAATGCAGAATTATCTGCATTGCTCTTTCTTAACCAGTAAGACAGGACTAAGGGCGTGGCAGAGGGAGAAGGAGTTCCTTAACTTCGTCCCACTTACTATAAGTACCTGGAGGACAGGAAGCAAATTTTCATCCTTTTTTATTAACCAGTACCTAGAAGAACGACTAGGCCATGGTGCTCAAATAAGTTGCAAAATATCACTTCCACTTCTATTTACTGAAAATGTTTGTGTAGACTTTATATTACTTCATTCTTAAGTATTTTGTAGAACTCACCAGTGAAGAACTGCTAGAACAAATTTTAGTAATTTCCATCATTTAAGAAATTTGCCCATTTTCTTTAAGTTGTTGAATTTATGGGCACGAAAGAGTTTGTCAGTATAATTTTAATGTCTGTACAGTCTATTGTGATATCTTCTCCCTCATTTCTGATACTGGAAATTTGTATCTCTCTCTCTCTCTCTCTCTCTCTCTCTCTCTCTTTCAAAGATCCAGTTTTTGTTTTCAGTGTATGTTTTATTGCTTTTCTATTTCATTTCTTCTCTTGGTATTATTGTTTTCTTGTTTCTCCTTGCCCTGGGCTTTATTTGCTCTTCTAAGAGTAGTTTGTTAAGATGATTGTTAAGTAATAGATTATCAAGCTTTCAACTGACATACTATAAGTTTTTAATGCTGTAAGTTATCCTCTAAGCACTGATTTCACTGCATTTTACATATTTTAATATGTTTTGATTTCATTTTCACTTATTACAAAATATTTTCTAACTACCTATGTGGTTTCTTGTTTGACCTATTGATTACTTACAACTGTGTTGTTTAGTTACAAAATGTTTGAAGATTTCCAAGATATCTTTCTTTTATTGATATTAGTTTAATTTCATTATGATCAGAGAACATCTTTCATGTGATTTCAATTATTTTAACTTTTGAATAATTTGTCCTATGTTGCAAAATACGGTCAATATTTGCCATGTGCTCTTGAGAATAATGTGTATTCTGCTGTTGTTGGGTAGAATGTACTAGTCAATTAGGTCAACTTGTTTGGGAATGTTGTTCAAGTCTTAAATAGTTGTTAATTTTTCTCCCTACCTATTTTAAGAATTTCTAAGTGAAGTTTGTCATTTCTATTTTATCATTTTTTGAAGCACACATTTTAGAGTATTGTTTTTAGGTACATGAACATTTAGGACTTTTATGTGCATAATGAATTGATCCCCTAGCAATAGGCTACAAGATGGTGCACCAGAGACACCACTAGCCAGAGTATTGCAGTAAAACTTAGAGAAGTTTTAGATGAAAGAAAAAAAAAATAGAAATACAAACATAGATCAGATGAGAGTATGAAGGAAGGGTGCCAAAACCTTCAGGAGACTCCATGGGAAGAAGTTGTGAAACAGAACTGGAAGGAGAAAGGTATTGGTAGTGATAAAGCACTTAAAGGCTCAGAGGCCAGCAAGAAAGGCAGGTGGAGTGGCTAGATTCTCCCTCCCTCACATCTTGAACTGTTGGTGGGCTTCCTAGCTGCTGGAGAGACCTTCTGCCCACAGGAGCCCAGAGACTACTGCCGCCAGCTAGCTAGCAGCTTCTTATGGACAGGGCACCAGGCTCCCAATCCCCATGGGACACCTTTCGCTCCACAGACCTGAGCCCAGAAGGAAGATGTCATATTGCTTCTGTACCCACCATGCATCTTTGTCCTCCCCAGGGGGTTTCAAATCCTGGGGTTTCATCTTGCTCATCCCCACACAGATATTTCCCAACTGTGGCCCAGACTGCAGGAGCCACAAGCATTCAGCAGGTTCTGGGTGATATGCGTGACTCCAGAGCCCAATCATTCTGGGAAGATTGTGTCCTGGAAAGAGATGACCAGTGAGCTGACTTTCCACCACGTATACTATTTCTCTCCCCATTCCCTTCCCCACCTGCAGATACCTAGACAGATAGTTGAGCCACCACATAGAGGCTTTCCCAAGGATTGGGGCTCAGACCTTTCTTTTATGAGTTCTGTATCAGACTGAATGGTGCTTGGATTATGGGCTCCTTGCACACTGGCCTTCCCTGGTTCTGTTTGCCCAGTGGCCCCATCAAATTGGGGCATGCCCTAAAGTAAAGGGACATTGAACCAGCTTGGGTACATTATGTGTGACTTGGAACCAGCATGCTTCTCCTTGGCATGGTTAGGGATTGATCTCTGGAGCTCCAGGGATGGGCCATCGTGCCAGATCCCATACACCCAGGTCTTGATCGTGTTGCTCAGAGGCATCGAGTGGATATTTGTGAATTAGTCTTGAGAGGTTTGGGTGCCTATAGGGGTATATGGGTGGCAGTGTAGTGTAGGTCCTACCTGTGGCATGCTTGTGGGGTGCCCTTCCTCTGATGGGAGAGTCATGCTCCCAACTAAGGGAGGGAAGATAGGCAGAGAACCTCTTGGCCTGCATCACAGTTGTAGGAGAGATTGGCTAGATGAAATCCTAACTACTGACAGAGGGCCAGGGAAACCACAGAATAGGGGAGGGTAGAAAAGAGTGACGCATTCTCCATACTGCCACACTGTGGGTTTCTAACACCCTCACATCCACATATAGACTTTCTGATTGAGTGAGGCCACTTCAGCTCCTCCTTGGCAGATTTGCCCAAAAGTAGGAAACAAACATTTGGCCCCTGCTGAAAAATACCCTTGCCAGCATTTCTGGAGCTTAAGGGCAGTCTAATCCAATCCAGAAAAACCCAACCTCATTCTCCCACCTACCTCTGCTGTGGTGTAGAATAAGGAATCACCTGGAAGTTCCAAAGCCCAAACTACCACCTGGGCTATTAGAGTGCTTCCCCTAAGGATTTGGAGCTGGTCACAAGACCAAAAAACAGCATGGCAACTTATTCCTTCTGGCAAGCACCATCTACTGACAGAGAGGTCAATTTGCACACACAATACAGCATTTGCTGAATAAATCATACAGGGTGTGGTTGATTCTCACACAAAAGCACAACCTATTGGCTCAGAGATTAACCTGGGCATGTCATTATCAAAACAAAAAACAAATCCAAGACTAAGAAGCAATAGCTGCTCCAGATGAGAAGGACCGAGTGAAAGAATTACAGAAGTATAAAGCAAAAGGACACCCCCAAAAGGGAGCACCAGCTCTCCAGCAAGGGATGCCAACCAAAATCAGAATATTGAAATGACAGTGAAGAATTTCAAACATGGATTGTAAGAAATCTCATTGAAATATAAGATATAATAGAAACCCATTACAAAGGAACCACAAAAAATATACAGAAAATAAATGGAAAATTCACTAAAGAAATTGAATTATTAAAGAAAAGTCAAACAGAATTTCTGGAAATGAAAAATTCATCAAGGAACTACAAATGACAGTGGAAACCTTAATAATTGATTAGATCAGGCAGAGGAAAGAATCTCTGACCTTGAAGGCTACACCTTTGAAATAAACAAGTCAAAGAGATAGAGAAGATAAATAAGAGAAATGTGAAATGCCTACAAGAAATATGTAAAGAATCCTAACATAAGAATTATAGCCATCACTGAGGATGAAGAAGAAAATAGACAAGGGTTAGAAAACTTATTTGAGGGAATAATTGAGGAAAACTGTCCTGCCCTTGCTAGAAATCTAGATATTCAGGTATAAGAACCTCAAAGTGCTCCTGGGAGATTCATTGCAAAGACACAAACACCATGAAATACAGTTATCAGACTGAATAAACATGAAAGAAGTGCTCCTATTAGCCATAAGAGAAAAGCATCAGGTAACTTAAAAAGGAAAACACGTCATATTAACTGCACAGTTCTCAACTGAGACCTTAAATGCCAGGGAGGCTTGGGGCCCAAATGTCAGTCTTCTCAAACATCATGATAGCCAGCCTAGAATGTTTTATCATGAAAAACTAACTTTCATATATGAGAGAGGGAAATAGACATTTTGTCTGACAAGCAAACACTGAGCGAATTGTCAAGAGAAGATATTCCTTGCAGGACATATTCGGAACTGTGTTGTACACAGATCAGCCAATAGACAATCACTAGTGTAAAATCACCCAAAAGCTAAAAGTCAAATCCCAGATACCACAATGGCTCAAGAGAGAAAACAAAGTTCTACTCAATAGGATGAACAAAAATCCACCCACTTATTAATTTTTTTAATAAATTTGAATGGCTTGAACTGCCCACTAAAGAGACAAAGTCTGGCTGAATAGAATAGAAAAATACAAGCCAAGTATCTACTGTCTCCTGGAAACAAATCTAATCCACAAGGATTCCCCAGATAAGAGGTGAAGGAATGAAAAATAATATTCCATCCAAATAGAGACCAAAAGAAAGATGCTGTACCAGTTCTGATTTCAGATAACTTAGCCTTCAAATCAACAGAGACAAGAACACTCCTACACTGCTGGTGGGACTGTAAACTAGTGCAAACTCTGCAGAAAGCAATATGGAGATACCTTAAAGAAATACAAGTAGATTTACCATTTGACCCAGCAATCCCATTACTGGGCATCTACCAAAAGAACAAAAGACATTCTATAAAAAAGACATCTACACTCAAATGTTCATAGCAGCAGAATTCACAATTGCAAAGATGTAGAAACAACCCAAGTGCCCATCAATACATGAGTGGATTAATAAAATGTGGTATATGTATACCATGGAGTACTATTCAGTTATAAGAAACGATGGTGATATAGCACCTCTTGTATTTTCCTGGATAGAGCTGGAACCCATTCTACTATGTGTAGTATCCCAAGAATGGAAAAACAAGCACCACATATACTTACCAGCAAATTGGTATTAACTGATCAACACCTAAGTGCATATATAGGAATAATCTTTATTGGACGTCTGGCAGATGGGAGGGGTAGGAGGAGATGGGTACATAATGAGTGTGATGCATACCATCTGGGGGATGGTCACACTTAAAACTCTGACTCAGGGTGGAGAGGGTCAAGGGAAATATATGTAACCTAAACATTGGTACCCCCATAATATGATGAAATAAGAAAGACAAAGATGAGCCATTATATAATAGTAAATGTAGAAATTCAACAAAAAGACATAAGAATTCTAAATCTTTTTGCACCTAACAGAGGGGCACTCAGATTCATAAAGCAAATCCTACTTTATCTAAACAAAATAATGAACAGCAGTACCATATAGTTGGCGATATCAACACCCCTCTGACAAAACAGGAGAGAATGTCCAAAGAGAATATAAACAAAGAAACAATGAACTTACACTGTAGAACAATAATCCTTACAGACATTAATAGAACATTCTTCCCCAAAACAACTGTTTTATGTTCTTCTCAATAGCTTAGCCAACATTCTCTAAGAATGACCACATCCTGGGACACAAAACATGAATCAACAAATTTAAAAAAATAGAAATTAAACCATGCATCTTTTCTCATCATAGTGGAATAAAATCAGAAATCGACTGTAAGAGAAAACACATCTCTACTCAAACTCATGGAAACTCAACGACCTACTGCTGATTGATAATGAGGCCAAAAAGGAAACTAAGATGGAAATCAAAATCCTATTTCAACTAAATCATAAAGGGGAAAGATGTTATCAAAACCTGTAGGATACAAGTAAATCAGTCCTGAGAGGAAAATACAAAGCCATAAAAAGCTTAGATCCAAAAGAAAGAAAGATAATAAATCAACAATCTAATAAATGTTCTCAAGGAACCGTAAAATGATGAGCAAATCAATCCCAAACACAGCAGAAGAAAAGAATTAACCAAGATTAGAACCAAACTAAATGAAATCGATAACAAAAGAGCTATATAGATGATTAATGAAACAAAAGTTGGTTCTTTGAAAACATCAACAATATTGATAGGCCTCTTGCTGCATTAACCAGAAGCAGAAAAGAAAGGATGCTAATAAGCTGAATCAGGAATGAAAAAGGAGAAATCACAACTGATACCACAAAAATACAAAATATCATCTCTGAGTATTATAAAAATCTATATGCACATAAACTTGAAATTGTGGAGGAAATGTACAAATTGTTAGCATCACAGAGCTTCCTTAGGCTCAATCAAGAAGAAATAAAATTCCTGGACCCACCAATATCAAGTAACATAATTGAATCAGCAATAAAAAAAAATCCAATAAAAAAGTCCCAAACCATAAGGTTTCATACCCCAATTTTACCAGACCTACAAATTAGAACTGGTACCAATCTTGTATAAAATATTCCATAACATTGAGAAGGAAATTATCCTCTCCAACATCTTTTACAAAACCAACATCACCTTGATATCAAAGCCAGGAAAAGACTCAACAAAAAAAGAAAACTATAGACCAATATTCCTTATGAAAACTGATGCAATAGTTCTCCATAAAATCCTAGCAAACTAAATTCAGCTGCTCATCAAAAAATAATCCATCATGACCAAGTGGCCTTCATTCCAGATATGCAGGAATGGGTCAACATACAGAAATCTCTAAATGTTGTTCACCACACAAATAGAATTAAACACAAATACCATATGATCCTTTCAATAGACACAGAACAATCATTTGAAAAAATTCAGCATCCTTTCATGATAACAACATTCAACAAAATAGGCACAGATGGAATTTACCTCAAAATGATAAAAGCCATATACAAGAAACCTTTAGCCAACATCATACAGAACAGGGAACAATTGAAAGCATCCCCACTTAAAACTGGAAACAGACAAGGTTACCCACTATCATCATTTCTATTTGACATAGTTCCGGAAGTCCTGGCTAGAGTAATCAGACAAGAGAAGGAAAGGGTAGCCAAATGGAGGCAGAAGAGGCCAAACTATCACTGCTGATGATATGATCTCATATCTAGAGAAATCCCAAAGATTCTGCCAACAGATTATAGGAATTGATACACAAATTCAGCAAAATCTCAGGTTACAAAATCAATGTATACAAATGAATAGCATTGATACACTCCAATAACCATAAAGTTGAGACCCAAACCAAAGACTCAACACCTTTCACAATAGCAACAAAGGAAATGCAATACCTAGGAATATATGTAACTAAGGAGGTGAAAGACCTCTACAGGGGTAACTACGAAACACTGAGTAAGGAAATATGAGAGGACATAATCAGATGGAAAAATATATCATACTCATTGATCAGCAGAAACAACAAAGTTAAAATGTCTATCCTACCCAAAGTGATCTATAGATTCAATGCAATCGCTATTAAAATATCAACAACATTTTTTACAGATCTAGAAAAAAATAATTATCTACTTTGTATGAAACCACCAAAGACCCTGTATAGCTAAAGCGACCTTAAGAAAAAAAAAGGAGGCATCAATTTACCAGACTTCAAGCTATTCTACAAAGGTATACTAACCCAAATAGCATGGTACTGGCACAAAAACAGAGACATAGAGCAGTAAATCAGAACTGAAAATCCAGATATAAAATCATCATCATATTGCCATCAGATCTTTGACAAAGTAGATAAAAAACGTACACTGGAGAGAAGGATCCCTATTAAATAAATGGTGATGGAAAAATTGTATGGCCACATGTAGAAGATATAAACAGCACTTCACCTCTTACCACTGAAAAAATCTACTCATGATAAATAACAGGCTTAAACCTAAGGCATAAACCCAAGAGAATTCTACAAAAAAATGTTGGAAAAACTCTTATAGATATCAGCCTAGCAAAGAATTTATGAAGAAGACCCCAATAGCAATCATAGCAATGACAAAAATAAATAAACAGGACCTGATCAAATTAAAAAAGTTTCTGCACAAGTAAGGAAAAAATGATTAGAGCAAATAGACAAACTGCAGAATGGGAGAAAATATTTGCATGCTATACATCTGATAAAATGCTGATATACAGAATCTATAAAGAACTCAAGCAAATTAGCACAAAAAGAAATCAAACAGGGTTGTTTGATTTTTTCTTGATGATTTTCATGAGTTCTAATAGATTCTGGTTATCAGCCCCTTATCAGATGTGTAGCATGCAAAAATTTTCTCCTATTCTGTAAGTTGTCTGTTTGCTCTCATGACTGTTTCTTTGGCTGTGCAGAAGCTTTTTAGTTTGATCAGGTCCCATTTATTTATTTTTGTTGCTGCTAATTATAATTATTCATGTATTACAGAAAAATATGTACAAAGTTCATCTCTGAACCTTAAATGGAGACACGCATAAATGTGAATTTGAATGACACCTATTTAACCACGCTTTTATGAGAAAGTTTACTACTTTTCATTTAGCTACTGGTTACCTGCCATATATTAGCATTTATACACATGGTCCCCATTGTATCCTGTCTTTTATCCTTCAACTATCCTTGATTGCATGGCATCAGACACTTAATGTTACACAGCTGCAGTGACTTATTCATGTAACTCTGTTACCTATGGCTTTTTGTATTAATTCGTGTTTGTTTTTGTTACTAGGAAGATAATTTAGGACCAAAATGAAGCCTGTGTTTTTCTCCAAATGCCCTATGGGTGTAGTATGGTCCATCCAAAGATAATTCTGATTGTATAATTGCATTTACTGAGTAAAACCTTAGCCTGACAGCGCAAGAGTGTTCTCACCATGTGCAAGAAGCCATTTATCAAAACTGATCTTTTCTGTGACACTGCTACAATTATTAGTTGATTCAAGTGTCAAAGCCCCATCATAAGATAAGGAAGTCAGCTAGGAAATTTTTTCTCATTTGATAATAGGTTTCAGAAAGAGTTATAGATGGATTTGATGTTTTTGTCTAAGGTTGAAAACTTAGCCTGAAATGTGCCCAAAAGAATTCAGATAGCCACATTTGGAAAAAAAAAAAAAAGAAATCAAACAACCACTTTATAAAGTGGGCAAAAGTCATAAACAGAAACTTTTCAAATGAAGATAGCTTAATGGCTAACAAACATATGAAAAAATGTACATCTCTAATCATTTGAGAAATGCAATAAAAAAATCACAGTGAGATATCACTTAACTCCAGTGAGAATAGTTTTTATCAAAAAGTCCCAAAACAACGTATGTTGATGTGGATGCAGCAAAATAGGAACACTCATACAATGATGATGGAACTGAAATCTGGTACAACCACTATGGAAAGTAGATGGAGGTATCTCAAAGAACTAAAAGTAGACCTACCATTTAATCCACCAATCCCACTAGTGGGTATTTACCCAAAGGAAAAAAAAGACATTCTATAAAAAAGACATCTGCACTAGAATGTTTATAACAGCACATTTCACAGTTGCATAGATGTGGAAACAACCCAAGTACCCACCAATACATGGGTGGATTAATAAAATGTGGTAAATGTATAACATGGAGTTCTGCTCAGCCACAAAAAAAAAAAAAAAACTATGGTGATCTAGCTCATTTTGTATTAACCTGGATGGAGCTGGACACCATTCTTGTAAGCAAAGTATCACAAGAATGGAAAAACAAATACTACATGTACTCACCATTAAATTTAATTTAATCAATGAATATTTATGTGCACATGTGGAAATAACCTTCATTGGAAATCATGCAGATGGGAAGGAGGCAGATGGGATGGGTAAATTCACACCTAATGGAGAGAATGCACACTATCTGGGGGACTGGTATACTTATAATTTTAACTCAAATGGTAGAAAAGCAATTTATGTTACCTAAATGTTTGTACCACCTTAGTATTCTGAAATAAAAAATGAATTGATCCCCTTATCAATATGTATGACTCTCTTTATCCTGGATAATATTTTTTTCTGTGAAATCTTCTTTATGGGATATTAATAGAGACCAGAGTTCTTTTGATTAGCGTTTCATGACATATTTTTCTCAGTTATTTGTGTTTAACTGTGTCTTTGTATTTAAAGTGGGTTACTTGTAAACAGTACATAGTTCAGTTTAAGTCTAATATGACAATATCTGCCTTTTAATTGGTATGTTTGGACAATTTTGCAATTAATATGATTATTGAAATTGTTGGGTTTAAATCTACAAACTCGCTATTC